>JADDOH010006151.1:0-153942 GCA_016648135.1 Agrypnia vestita | reverse complement strand
GAAAAAACCATACCAACAGCTTCCAACAACGGGGAGGATTACTAAACTTTTTATTTCATTCGAATAGAATACCCGCAGATTTTATGATGAAAAAATTTCATCAAAGGAATAAGAGTCGGAAAGTTATGCTAATAAAAAAGAGAACGAAAATATTGTTCAATAGAAACGATCTGTCGAAACAGTAGGCGAAATTATTGACGAAAATTTTAAAGAGTTAGTGTAGATGCAGTTAAATTGAATTATTTCGCGACGCAGCATCCAAGTTCATGACACACCTCCGCTGGATGTTGGTATGTAGAAGACATATAAATATATATACGTATGTTTACTGCGTACCTAACTGACCTACCTAGTTTTCCAAATAAATATTAATTAATAATGGAGCTTAGGTTGCACACATGTAAGTATAATCAAATGTCCCAAAACTAAGAATTCGAAGAGTCAACAACGAGTATTTGAATTGTATGAATATTAAATCGATTTAAATTTTATTTTAATTTATGCGTCATTCAGAAAATTACACATACACATAGCTTTAGTCTTTCATATCGTAATTAAAAAATATGTCTAATAACGACATTGTCATATCTTCTTCCGGTATTTTACGATAAAACGATATACACAACATATTAATTAATTACCACCTTATTTTTTAAAATAAGTCGGAAATAGTTATATATTTAATTTGATCCATCTTATTGGGTTCTAAAACAAGTCAAGAATATTTCTTAAAAATGTTAACACCGTAGTTTTATTCTTGTTCAGATAACAGCTTGACCGTCAGAAGCCTCAACATTTTTTGATCCTATTGATACAGACTATATTTTTGAGTAAAATTACAACTAAGTAAATATCTTGTAGACAAAAATTCAAACATAATTAAAAAATAATTTGACGACAACCTACCATTTTTGAAAATTTTATCCTCCTCTATAAACTCGGCTCTCATGCATTTATAGGAGAGATCTTCCTCCGAGCTGGCATAATATTGAACAACGAACCATCTACCTAGAAGCTGAAATCAAACCAAATGAAATAAATGCAAAATCTTAGTGGACAGACACACCCTACTTTTTTTAAACGAACAACATCGTTATATTTTTCCAATACAAAATAGATGGGATTTATTATGTACGCGTAAAATATCTATGAGAAATGTCAAGACGTCTTTCAAATGTCAAATTTGTCTAAGTGTACAATGTCATATAACAGTGGTCATGACGTGATTGTTAGGTTAGGATAAAGCAAACCAATAAGAATAGAACCGACAGTAAGATGATAATATTGTCTTCTTAGAATACACATATTTATTTATTTTATGTTATAGACATAATAGATTTCTGTCCCAATACGAGTGTAAAATGTTTTAACATCAATTTCTTTATTTCGATGGTTATGGAGATACGCAACTTCTAATTTTGCATTTTTTTTACTTATCTTCCGTAGAACGCTGGACTATCATAAGTAACTTGCATCGAATATTATTAATTATTTTGCTTTAGTCTTTCGCTTTCCATTCAGTCAAATTTTTAAAAGATTTCACAAAATTTAAAAAAGAATTTAGAAATCGATTGTCTCTATAACTATTGACATTTTTGTTAAAACATTCAAGTGTACCTACCAACCTACCTACCAACATGCGGGAATGTTAAATATTTCTTAAAAATGATGTACGGATGTATTATGTAAAGAAAAAGTATTTTTTTAACTGTGAGATCAAAAAGCTGATTATATATTTTAAGAGCCACTAATATATTTAAAAATGAAATTCTAGGTTGGTAGATAAGGAAGGTTACCAAAATAGAGGCATTTATTATTTTATTAGCAGCAGCACTGAACAACTAAAATTGAAAGAATTATTTTTATTTTCCTTCCTTTATGAAATTCCCAAAATATGCTAATTTTCTCTTGAAGTTAGTTCTTCTTGCACATAAAATATTTTGAGCAATCTTCTGTTACACCACATTTCGAAAGTCTCTTTCTGTTTTGTGGTAACTAAGTTGTGTTGTTCATCATTTATAATATTTAAAAAATATATTATACAAAATAAAATAAAATAATTTAATAAATCAAATATTTTAAACCACACCTAAAGACAAACTACAGAGGTAAGTAAGGTAAATGATTTTATATGTGTTTACTTATATCACTTATATCACTCATTACATATTTACAATATGAAATGTTATGTTGTCTTAAAAATGGTCCAAAAATAAGAAAATTGATAAAATTAAAAAATAAAAATAAAAATTATAATAATTAATTAAACGCAAGAAAATTTACCTGATTCAAGTCAAAATTTCTCATCGCCCTTACAATGGGGCATTTTGTTTTATCCACTTTGCTTCTGAACAAGTAGCCTTCGGATGCACACAAAATTGTTAAAAATAGCAAAATGTTTATTTTCTTCATTTTCGTCGAAACTTTTGCAAATATTTAAAAAAAAAAAACTCTCACACTAGAATTATCGCTATTAGCACATATCGTTCGATTGATCACTGACAAGAAATATATTAGATATGAAAAATTTATTTCAACACATGGAATAAACGCTTATTTCACTTTTTCCTAACAAATGTAAGTTACAATATGATAATAAAATGAATAAAATTTGTAGGCGAATATCAACAGTCGACTGTTGAATTGCGAATTAAGAAAACAACTTAAAATATCAAAATGATGGCTAAGCGATAAACACAAGCCTATCTGCGAAAAAGAAACAATCACAACTGAACGTTGATAGCAATATAATGTGTATATGCTCGTCGGGCATACACAATTCTCTTTTCTTGTCTCTGTACTTATTATCAGAGGTATTCAACGTTAAAATCGCAAAAAACATTATATACAATAGGTCACTTTCACCCAAAATTTTATTACCGTTATTTTTATTAAATATAACTCAATTATTAACGAAATTACATCAACTGAGTTCAATGAAATATTTTAATATTTTTTTTACCCAAACAATAACTTTTCATTGAAACATTTTTTATTATTACTGCGACCAGCATAATTGAATGTTGTATAATGGAGTGCTATGATTGAATTTATGTACTGTAGAAAGAAAGAGTATTACGAAATTAAACTCACTTTAAATTAAACATCAAATCATTAAAAGTTGTTAAAATGTAAAAAAAAACTGATATGTTTTTATCAGTATTTTAATAAATTGGGCACATAAAGCGTATGAAAATCTAATGATACTGTTAACGATAACAGGTGAACTGATCTATACTTAAAATAACAATATGTCTATATTGTTATCTCTACTCTCTAAAATACGATAGCAGATAATCCGACCTATTCGTAAAATAATATCACGACGGTTGTTTTTACCTATACTCTCTAAAACAGAAAAAGATCAATACATTAGCCAAATGTCAAATAATTGTAACTAAAATATTGGCTTTATTTTAATATTTGAACTCTTTGGATGAAAAAATTAGTAAATGTGTTTGAAACAAACCAACTTTTTGAAATAATATTAATACTTATTTTGCATAATATACCTACATAAAAAACTTTAATTTTCGACAAATTTCCAGATTACAATGAATGGTTTCCGTGATGATAAAAATCTGTTTGATATATCGCTTCAACATATTTTTAGGAACATCCAGACATCGTGGTCCGACACTATAATCCATATACCTATGTATGAAAAAATATTTATTTACCAATTTTGATTTAAAATGATTTATATGCCATTACTGTACTACTGTAGCGTGTTGAATAAACATTCCCCTCATTCAAAATGTCACATTACTTAGACCTTGTAGATTCACGACTACATTCCAAAGGTCTCATCTAAAAATACAAAAGTTATAAATATTAATTAAGTAATTACACTGAGATAAATAAATACCTATGTCGCACCTATTTATGAGTGTTGGGGTACCATTCACCGAACAAGGCGGGCTGTCTTTAATCTACGTCTCGTTTATTTTTGTGTGTATGTTGGGGTATCAACCACCAAAATAGCAATATTGTATTGTTATTTTAAAAGTCGGTTTATTTTAATTTTTTATATTTAATCAATTTTTAAAAATTTACTTGTTTGTTATCATTATAAATGAAAAAACACAATGATATTCGGTTAAGATATAAAAGTTTAATATAGGGTACATAATATGGCACCATACAAAGTCAAATATTTTGATCTAATGATATAACTACAATTTAAATTGACAAAAAAAAAATATTTTGCAGGTTATGTTATAAAACTTCTGGAGACAAAACTATTTTTCATGTGGGAAAGTTAGTATGGAAGTCTTTTTTTTGTGTTGAAAGGGCTTACAACCTATCGGACGGTTGGCTTTTATGTTCACTTTACAGACTGTAACGTTCACAGATTCATAAATATTCACCAATAGTTTGAACATACTCAAAATATTGTAAATTATTTTGCATTTCGAAAACAATCGAGTTTCAATAATTATTATTACACTTTACAAATAATGACGAGTTAAATTACGAGCACTTATTTTTAAAATGTGGACAATTTCATAATATTGACAAATCTTTCAGTTCAACCCAGCTCTGATATGGGCATTTATCCCAGATAACACTGAACGGCCAACGGAAGTCGACCGCACTGTTTAAAAGTGATAATAACTTTGACAGTATACATTTAAATATCTTTATTTTGACTCACAAATATTTCATCACCATACTGAGATTATATTTAACTAATATTCACGCATAAACGAATCTAAAATCGTAAAACTTTTTCAAATAGTTCATTAAGACTGGACATTCCCTACCAATGCATATTTCGGCTTGTTTTTCAAAAATGTAGTATTTTATTATTTGTTAATATCAGAACTCATATGCTAGACTACAATTTTTAGGACGATGACCTAAATAAAACTTTTTTTCATATATAAATGTAATAAACTTAACATTTTTTAGAATAATAATGAAGATATAAGCATTAATCGACAGGCCGCGGCCAAAAAATTCGTTTTCATTATCAAAATCAATAGATTTTGATTAATGCTTATATTTTCTTCATTATTGTAAAAAATGATCAGTTTACTACTTATGTCCTATCTTAGCTATTGTATTTTATTTTTTATTTTATTTTCATTTATTGGTTTTCTTACAGCCATATAATTAATCAATCTTGAAAAAAACAATAATTGATGTACAGAGTTTTGGGCCAATTACAAGAAAACACATATATACAATCGATAAAAAATAAGAAAAAACATGTCCAATAGTGAGTTTGTGTGAGTGTGTGTATTTGTGTGTTTATTTATTTATTTTGTTTTGGGAAAAGTTAACAGCAAAACAATCTTAAAAATTTTCCACTGAATTTAAAAATTTACTTTAACATACATTAATAGCGAATGGAGAGGGTGGAGGGGAATGTGGGACGGGAGTAGAAGGGAAGATATAATGTACAAATTAGTTTGGGTGCGGTAGTGTAGATATTGTTTGTTTTATGTTTCTTATTGTTGCGTTGAAAATGTCAATGTGGTGATAGTTTGTGTTAAATGAATTTGTGGATCTGTACATAAAGGAGTTTTGTTTTGAGTTGGTCTTACAAAAGGGGAGATGAAAAGTAGGTGAATGTCTGTTATTGCGAGTTGGGATGTGGTAAGATATTCGTTGAAGAAGTTCCGGACTATCAACTAGATTGTGTGTTATTTTGAATAGCATCACCGCGTCAGCTATGTTTCTTCGACGAGTTAGGGTCTGCATGTTAAAAAACTTCGCAGAGTCTTCATTGCTTATATGAGATCTAAATGAACGGAGGTCTAGGTATCTTAGGAATCTGTTTTGGACGCTTTCAATTCTATTTTCGTGTACTGCATAACCTGGATTCCACACCTGAGATGCATATTCTAAAATACTACGAACGTATGAGAAATAAAGTGTCTTGAGGGTACTGATATTTTTGAAATGTTTACATGTGCGTATGACAAAACCAAGCATAGATGATGCGTTGGTGACTATATAATCGATATGTTTGTTGAAATTTAATTTACTGTCAAGTATCACCCCAAGGTCTTTGCTTTCGGATTTGGTAGATAATGTTATATTATTAATTGAATATTCATTAGAGAATACCTTTTTATTTCTTGTAAAGCGTACAACGAAGCATTTAGAAACATTTATTTCCAGGCTGTGGGCATTGCAATACGTGTTCAGACGATGTAGGTCATCTTGCAGCCTTCGACAATCTTCTAGTGAGTTTATGGGAGAAAAAATTTTCATATCATCTGCATATAGGATAGTTTTTGAGTTTAGAAAGCAATCACCTATATCATTGATATAAATGTTAAATAGCAATGGTCCCAGCAGACTGCCTTGAGGTACTCCAGATGTTACTATTGTATTTAAAATTTTATACTATTGTATTTAAAATTTAAAATTTAGATAGCTATTGTATTTAAAAAATGAAGGTTAGCATACACATTCTGATATAAATAAATAATAAAAACCTACATTTTCGAACGAAAACGCCGTAATAAGCTTTTGCAGTGAATGTTCAGCCGGCTAATTATTTACATATATTCAAAACGGGTTCATTGCGTTAATAGAGGCCTTAGATTGGATAACTTAGAAATATTAGAAATCAGGAAATGCTTGAAATGCCAATATAATTAATATCCAGATTAATTTCACGAATAATCCATTGTTTGAGATATATACATATATATATATATTTTTTTTTAACTTCAATAGGCCAGGAGGCCCAATTACAGAAGCAAAATACATCACAAAACACCCAGGCTTGAGTAAATCACACAGATTAAATTGTAATCTCACCGGGAATCGAACCCGAAACCATCGTTATGAGAAACCAGTGTCGCACCATGAATTATTCGTGGTCACGCCCCCGTTCAATAATTAACCTATTTACCAAAATCGGTAATGGATAGTTAGTATACGTCCGTCCTGACGAAGATACAGTGATAGCGAAACCGTTAGACATAAAGTTACTCCAATTTGTCTATCGAAAAATTTTAATTAATTTCAAATTAACTATAGATTTTCATTTTATTTCTAAACTGTCAAAAATATAAGTAGTTCATTAATATTAAAAAGGAACCTGTATTTTAGGAGGATTGTGTCGAACAAAAAATTTAAAATGCTATTAAATTATCAGCATTTTCAATTTTTGATCCTATAAAATTATATACGTTTTAAAAATATAACTTTTTTAATAAAAATATACTTATCCGGTTAATTATACCTGGTATTGAATTATTGATGAGATCCATAATTGTGGGTACCCATTATGGGCGCCATTACCAAAAACGGTGACTTCCAACAGAACGTTTTTCTTGTCGGTACCAAATCGAGATTCGATAGCAGAACGTGGGGGAAATACTGAATGCTCACAGGGGCTCTAGATTGGTGCTTAAGCCGACATCAATTATTGGTAAGGTGGCTTAAGAAGTAAGAATAGTGGAATTTTACCCCAGAAAGCTTAACTCTTAAACTTTCATTTCAGTCCAAGCAAACATGTGAGAATAGTGCAATCTGAACTATTTTCATCTATGTGAACTTTTAATTTCAATCTGAAGAGAATAATATTTTTTGAAGGCAAAAAAAAACTCAAATGTATAGGTATAAAAGTATTTTATTTTATAAATTTGTAATTTTGGAGCTATTGATTATTTTAATGATTTAATCAAAATACTTAATAACGTTTTGTTTTTTGCTTCACTCTCAAAATAAAAGGTGGGCGCTTACGATATTGATATAGATTACAGAATACTGTTGTTGATGGAGAAAAAGCACATTTCGGTAGGAAACTAGTGCCATTTTTTGTGAGGTCATTAACGAATTTCCCATATATATTTTAGTCTTAATATTAACCAGCGTACAAAACCACTTCAGTTGGAAACTAGCCCTAGCTTTTTAATTTCCCATATAGAACTTTGCTTATTTTTTTTTAAAGAAATACAAACACGGAATACGTATCGCATCAATATTCTTACTATTCTCAAACTAAGCCAAAAGCCTGTGATTTGAAAAAAGAACTATCTTGGGCTTGAACCACCGACCACCAAATCACTAGGCGAGCATCATGACCACTACACCAACAAGCTACTTAATTATGATGGATTAATTGATTAATCAGTGAATCTGTGTGCTACATTTCAGCTCGATTGAACATTGGGAAGCGGGCGAAATATCGTTAATAAGATTCCCTCTAAACAAACAGAAAACAGACAAACAGGTAAAGTTATAATAAACGTGGTAATAAAGACCTACCCTCATGAGGCCATAATTGTAGGGTTAGGGATGTTAATGATGTGGCAAACCGATGATTTCAAATGTATGTACAAATATTTTTTATTTATATAAGAACTATAAGAAATAATCATAAAGTATTTATATCTTGCTCGTACAAAAATTGCGAAATAAACATTTGATACCATCTTTAAAATGACATGAATTTTACTGCTGAATTTCCTCATCAAGAATATTACTTGACTATTTCTATTATTTTGTCTGTTCGTTAAATATTGCCACTTTCTTAACGCTGTGATTATAATGCTGTAGTATCGGTGTTGCCGTTGATGACTGGGTGCGCTGTTGGGAACAATCCTGGAGCGAATTATTTGTAACGGACTTTACCAAGTCATCTCAGTAGACGTGTTAAGACTCTCAATAGAGAATTGTTAATTAATAAATAAGTAAAAAAACATGCATATGGAAACAATATGGAATACATAAAAAAAACCGTGATGTACGTAGAAAAAAAATCTGATATATCGTAAGGTGAATGATGTATAAACTTATATTTTAAGTAAAGGGTTACGAAACCGCCACGGAACGCCTACAAAAACTTCGCATAAAACAACAGGATTTGATGTATTTGGTCAGACAAGTGTTAACACAATGTCGGACCAAATATAACAAATCCTAGAGAAAAATATAATTCATGTCCAACCCAGATTCTTTCAACTGATCATCGTTTTTAAGATTAAATCTATCGAAAAAATATTTATACACCGGTGGTAACCAAATAATTTTTCGAAGGATAAATGTTCCCTCTATGAATTGGTTTTATATACATACCTATTGTATCGATGAACAATATTTAATATCTCAGTATTCTGGTAAATAACACGTTTGTCGTGAATTCAGTTGACTGCTCAAATTATTATTTGCTGAAATTGTTTATTTAACTAATCAAATTATTTCCTTTGTGACAAATAAATATTCTCAATATTTAGAATATAAAATGAAGTGCTCATTGCCGAATAAATGAAAATAATGACTGCTGTTATATTTGAAGCTTCCACATATTTGTGATTAGATTTCCGGGAAACGAATAATAAACAAACAAATATGTCAACATGCAATAATTTTGCTGTAGTCATAATTATTTGTTTTTTTTTAACAACTTCCCTACCAGATATAAAGTTACGTTGTTATAAAATACACCGAATAGGTTGCCATCGATGACCGGACAACTGCACACACAGCCTCGCGCAAGTTGCCACATGATAACTTAAGGCAGAAGAATGGTAAGCTCGTAGGCTGATTGTGTAAACTTGCCTTGTGTGCAATTGTCATGGAACCGTCGCCATAACTATACTTAAAAAACAACACATGAAGTATTTTTAGAAAAATTCTCTTCTGTAAATGAGAATATAAAATCTTAATTATTATTTTAAAATATCATTGAATGACATAATATGTAGATGATCGAAAAATCATCTCCATACTTAAATAAATTTATTTATTTTCATGAAACCTTATTATCTGACACAGACCTTCTAAATCATTGTTATTTTCTTTGGAGCTAATTTTATGTCACTGAAACGTAAATACGTATCCAAAATAATTTATGTAGAAGCAAACTTACCACCATGCTCACGACGGAGAGAGTCACCAATCCATATTTTTGAAACAATAAAACAATTTTTAACTGATAACGTATTCGTTTGTTTATTTTGAGCTCAAGAGAAACAAAAACACATTTAACATGTATGTACTTATATTAAAATAAATAATTATTCTAGGGCCCTTAGACTACATTTATAAATATATAATTATCACTAAACGATGAACACACAGACATGTACGATAATGGCGGCCAAAATATTAATTTAGTCATGGAATTAAAATATTAATCGCTTTTTAATTTTAAATATTTAGTGAAAACATGGTAGAAAATGCATTTAAAAAAAACTATGGCTATTATTAAAGCAGTACGATCGCTTTAAGTTGAGTTTAAGTTATGCGAAAAAATGCATTTTTTGCGTCTAAGAAAAGCAATTTAACCACAGAATATGGTTAAATCTTAAACTTCTACTTCATCTTGAGCTTCATTATCATAATGAAATACGCATATGTATTGTAAGTATACGTTTTGAGTCAAAAGTTTATCATATCCAAAAAATATATTCAAATGCAAATGTTTTCTGTTTCGCCTCATACAACAATATTTTCTCACACATTCAACAAACATCGATAACTTATATTAATTAAACTAGAAGTCTTATTACTAAAACTATACTAAATAATAAATTAATCTCAAAATAGAGTTACTTTTTAGCGACGCGAATACTACGTCGACCTTCCTTATCATCATCTATCTTTAAACTAAAACTAACGATATTCAGCAAATTATTTCCTATTTAAAATATCAGGTATATGACTGGTACACATTATTCTCAGTGTTAATAATGCCAGGTTTATGACTGGTACACATTATTCTCAGTGTTAATAATGCCAGATTAATGACTGGTACACATTATTCTCAGTGTTAATAATGCCAGGTTTAAGACTGGTACACATTATTCTCAGTGTTAATAACGCCAGTTTTAAGACTGGTACACATTATTCTCAGTGTTAATAATGCCAGGATTATGTAAAATTCAAATGGAGTATTTTGGTAGGTACTATAATTTCTGACTTATATTGAAAAAAATGTATTGCATAATATAATATTTACATGAACAATATATGTACATAAATATTGTATATACGATAAACATTTAACAAGCATATTATAAGACTACTCAACATTACAATATTCTCGTTTTTATAGAATTTTTAATTAATATTTTTTTCATTTTTATAACATCAAGAAAATATTGCGAGATTTATTAGACCTGCATAACTATTCATCAAACTTGTATTACTTTATTTGAATTTGTAAATAAAAAATAATTTATGGCTGCGCATTCTTATTCTATTCCTTCACCTTCCCAGAAATAAATATTTAAGTATTATAAATAAATTTAACATCCATGTTTTAACTTTATTCCGTTCCGTTTAATTGTAATTTCGAGGCTAAATAAACAAATAATTATTGTAGCTAATCAAAAATCAAGGAAATCATTGAATTTTGCATTGTATTTTCAAATTTCATATCGTTAGTAAAACCTTTCACATTTTCAAATCGAAAATTTATAATTCTAACAGTTGCTAATCTTATGAATAGAAACAACTCTTTGCTTTCTTTTTCGGAGAAATGGGTTCGCTAAATGCCATCGTCTTTTCATGAAGACCAGAAAACGGTCTCAGTCGGATGCAGAGGAAGGCTGACATTAAGCAAGACACAATGAGGATACCTAGAAGGACGATCAGTGTGGCCGCAAATCCTGGAGTTGTCATACAAATCATTCCTCCCGGCGGCATTTCTTCTCTGGCAGGAAAGATCATGGTCTCTGCCGATGTGTTGTTGGAACTTTCATCTAATGCGAATGTCAGATCCCCAGTTGAAACAACCCTAATCACCCTGTTTACACCAACTTCTTTTTCTGGGTCGACTTCCCTCGTTCTTCTCACCCTGCGCTCATCCCTGGGTCGGCCACCGTGCAAGAAGGCTTCGAGGGGCAGCGGCGGCGGAGGGGGAGGTCCGTATTCCGGTCCGGGCCTTCTTATTTCGGGTCCGGCGATAAGTCCCTGATCAGAGCACTGATCCGGGCACTGGTACCGGCAGATTTGTATGGTGCACTGGAAATGAACTTCCATCGAATCCGGGAACTTGAATGCTTGGAAGTGGGCGTAGGACAGAACGGAGGCGCTAGCTCCGAAATTCTTTATTTTTGTAAACCGCGACATTAGCTTCGGTCTCGTCACGCATCCCTTTTGATCGACGAGCTGAATCGGTGCTCGCTTTCCATCGTGAGCCATGCAGTTTCTGACTAGCATATCAAATTTGGAATCGTCGTCTTTGATAGCTAATACCATCGTCATTGTCTGTCCAATCTTGACTAAGCCGGAAACTTCCGACGCCCAGGGTCCTTTTCCCACTTGAATCTGCATCCAGCAGCCCACATTATCACCGGCAAAATCTGCTCTGACTACGTCCAGCATGTCGACCGGGAAAGGCCTGAAGGTCACAGACTTTTCGTATTGATCATGCCACGTGCAGCGTAGCTTCCTAGCTTGATCCCAGACCTCTTGAACTTGCGGGTCGTATTGGATAACGATTATGTTTTCGAAGTACGTCCCTGAGCCAGAATCTGCTCCGTATCCATAGAGTCCGTTTTCTGTGTTGCCGGCCGTGCCGCAAGCGTGTATGCTAATTTCAAAGTTCGCCGACGTTCTTCCCAGTCCTGCGGGAAGATGGACGCAGTTGAGGTTCGAGTAGTGACCTTTCGAGAAAACAATTCCGTAGAAAGGTTTGTCGAATCCCAGGAAAACCTTCATAGAATTCTTCTCACATTTAACATCTAAGGATATTATCTTGGGCATGTCGGGAACCGGGGCTGGCCAGATGTCGTTTCCTCCTGAAAATATCTTGTCCATGGCTTCCTGCTGGATGTTCTTCTGCTGATGTGGCAGAGGCGGCGGCGGCCCGAGGTAGCCATTGTTGTGTTTCTGGTGGAGACTGAGGGGTGGACCGACCAGGTGACCGTTTGTAACCCGGGGTAACCCTGAAATTCATAATATTTACTTTTAATTGATGCTGTAACATATTTTTGATGTATTCCCAATAATATAATGAACTCAATATCATTATTTTGTACCAGTAGGGATACAGAGTTTCATATTTCCAGAAATTTCCGCATAAAACGAGATTTTTAATTCAGTTTTTCGCAATTACATAAAAAAAGTATATTAAAGTGACATCTGTGAATCTTTGGTATGCCTAATTTCAAAAGTCTAAGTCTTTCAAGAGATAGCGAATACGCAAACCATTTAATAAAACAGTTCTGTCAATACTCCACAGAGGGCAGTATACCAGAGATTATTTATGGGGTAAAAACAAATTACGTTAAATTAAGTTACGTTAGTGTTGTAGTGTTTACCGATACCTAAATTTTGCAAGTAAAAGTTGTAGGCATTAATTACCTACTATACAACTTTATTGGATTAATTAATTTGTATCTATACAGATGATTTAAGAGAGATTGAATTTTTTAGGGATGAAGTTCTTTTGCCATGTGGTAATAATAATATTTTTTTAAATAATACTAATGTTACCAGTTAAGATTTCGGATGATAATATTTTTACCAGTTAAGATTTCGTGGACCAGTCACAAGAATTTATTTAAATAACACAGTATTTTTATGCTTTCGTTAATACAACACAGTTTGCAAATGCAATAGCGACCAGTTTATTATCTGCCTAATATTTATTTCTTTTTAATTAATTTAAGGTCGTGTATCAATAACGCAATAACTTTTTTGGATAACATTATTTTTTGGATATTTGGATAACATAATTACATTAAAAGATTTTCTGCTAAACTAAAAGAATCGTCAAAATTTAAAAAATAAAACTAAAAATCAAAATTTAAAGATATAAAAATCTTTGATTTTACGCAGAGTATCTCTTTGCTTATAATGTTTCCGTTTTCGATGTAGGTACCTACACAATTTAATTTAAGAAAGGCAATCGAATTAGTATCTACATTGTTTAATTGCGTTTGTGTTTATACCCGTAAACACAACACAACGAAACAATGGCTTACACATACGGATTCGATTGTCTTTCTTGACGGTGAGACTTAAGCTATGTATTCACTAGGGGACAAATAGCGCAACATTCCGCACGGCATGTCGCATCAACATCTACGCTCATGTTTCGGGGACAATGACGCGGTCATTTGACGTGTACACACCGGGACTCACATATCACTTGTCGCGGAAATGTCGCCTGATGAGGTTATGATGATTAGTGCCGCGCATCTATTTATTCTAACGAGTTTATCGAAACGTAAGAGGAGAGAAAGGTGGTGGGTGCGAAATTATTTACTGCAAAGAGAAAGAAGGATGGATATTCTATGCGATCTTCGAATGTCTGACGGATCTTTTGTCAATTTCACTCGAATGACAACAACTGATTTTGAAAATTTATTACAAATAATCGGGCCTTCCATAGCCAAGCAAGACACCTTGGTCCTCACATCAGACTTGCAATTACAGCTCAATTAGAGCTCGATCAGTTGGATAACAATCTCGTTTCCCACACTAATGTCATGTTGGGTGGAATACAGGTTCAGCGCATGCGCATTCACTTGTAAACATACCACGTGGTACTGACGCGCGGCGCGATGTCGCGGTGAGCTCGCTCGGGAACCGTGCGCATGGCAACGTTACCGCGGCACGTAGAAATGCCGCGCTATGTTGTGCGTGACGTCGCGGAGCAGTGCGCGACGTTGCAACGTCACGTAGACTCTATGCCGCGCGTACTGTTGAGGGACAATTTGTTCCCTAGTGAATACATGGTTTTATACTCATCATCACTAGAACTGATAAATATATTTTTGTATTTTAAAGTTACTGAAATATATTGAATATACTTTTATGGATTAAAAAGAAAACATTTCCAAAAAACAGTGTGACTTGTCCCACGACAGGCATACCCATCTATTAATTTTTTAAGAAAGATAGAAAATCTAAAAAAAATGCTTGGAATCCCCATGATGCTTTTTGGGAAGACATCACAATTACCATTCTCTTAGTGCCTGGATGTATCAACTTGGATTATAATAATCATTAGAGAAAACTTTAGATTTTTGCGATAACTGGTTGTGTGATTGGTGAAAAGCACAAAAATGGATGGTTTGAACGAAAGATTACTGTAATGTTAATACAAATAGCCATTTTGATCATTAACAATCGAATTATAGTTTCCTTTTGTGTTATTGAATTTAAAAAATTGAAAACAAAAAAATTATAATCCTATTTTGAGATCAAAAATATCCCATATCCAATAAAAATATAAAATCACCCCATAAAATTTAACAATTACTTACAAAATAGACAGGAAAAAATATGTTTTTTTTGAAAAGCAGCAAAATTAAATATATTAGAAACGTGTGCTTTCTCTTTTCTTTCTTTTCCGTTTAACAAGACTGAGCCACAGCAACGCGTGGCCGGTTACAGCTAGTATTTAAAAAAAAAATGAAAAAAAAAAATAAAGAAACAATAAATATAAGTTAAATATTTATTTAGCAAACAAAATAATTTCGTTATCTGTCCGTCCGTCCGTCCGTCCGTCTATCTGTCTGTCCGCAACTTCATGTAAGGTTCGTAATTTTATTCGAATTCACGGCTAAAAAACGAAATTAAACGGCCGGAGATGGGGCTTGAACATCGGGCCAGCAAACCCAAAACAAACCGCAACTTAGCAATGTTGCTACCACCAAACTTGCGTGATCGGTCAAAAATGCAGTACTTATATGACTTAGCAAAGATGCGAAACATTTCATGTTCGGCCCATTAACTGCCGGCAGGGAAATAAAAAAACTGTTCAAATATGTCGGCTATAAATAAGTAAATACTTATTCTTCAGGAACCGGCATGTAAGAGTACCACCATTTTCGACGGGTTACATTAGCTAGTACACTAGGTATATAAAAGGAAAACTAAGGCAATAATTGTTTTTAAAATTTATTTGAAATAAGAAGTAGATTTCATAAGATTCCAGAGATATTTCCGTAAGGTTTATTGTATTTATCTCAGAAATACCTCGGTAGGATATTGCTGCCTTTACTTATAAATCCCTCATATATTGATATATTTTTAGCACATCTTCATTGCCTTTCGCTTCGATCAAGAAAAGTGCGTCCACGACCGCCAACAGGTCTCATTAGTAAGTATCTTCTGCTTTTACTGTTAATAATTATTGAAATACAGACCTATTCCTCTATTGGGGTGCTGCTGCTGTCCATTGAAGGCCAGGCTCGAAGGGTTGACGCCGGGTTCTTGGTCACCGGACTCCAGCGCTATCTGGTCAGGGTTGGGGATGTCGTTGTCTTCTCTGTCCTGCAAGTTGTGATGACCGTCGTCTATCTGGTCCTCCTGTCCGGAGACTGCTTCAACCACCTCGACATCCTCGGCTCCAGAGATGGCCAGCTGAAACATAAGATATTTTTTTGTTTTAGATTTCGGTCTCAATTACCATATGTCTGTACAATACAATTACAAATGTTTTCAAGAGATTTGTGTTGTCATGGAAGCACGAATATTACGAAACCAAAGGAGCAATAATCGTCATTTTTATAGCTTACATTTGCTTATGTATACTTTATTAATCATAATCGTAAAAAATCTTATGTAATCATGTATAATATATTCCAAATAATGTATACAGAATAAAATCTCTTACCAACAAACTGAATTGGTTAAAAACAATGTAAATTATAAATTCCACTAAAATTGACTGACCAATTTTTTTATTTAAAATTTGATAGAGACCTGTAGGTAGGTCTATGGATAATATTTTAAATAATAATTAGATATAACACTCGTAATAATAAGGCCACAAAATCATTTGCTATATTTGGCAGAGTTTTAGCATTTTTGTCACCTCTATTTTGAAATTGTTAGTAGTCGACTGTTTGGTTTGTTGTGGTAGGTCGTTGTATAATTTTAATCCATTACAAATTAGTCGTGATCGTCCTGTTTTTTTTTGGTTAAGTTATGTGGTAGTTTTAAGCCGTTCTAGTTTAGTATTTATGATTTTCGTGTATTTTGTGTAATTTTTTGTCTTCGTCTTGTATTTCGTCATTTGCTAGCTAGTGAATGAATTTTAGTGCTTCGGTTTTTGTAATATTATCAACGTTTAATTGCTGTGTTATACGGTAAACTGTTTCAGTTCATATCAGGTATTTTAATTTAAAGACCATTTTCGGTATTTTATTTTGTTGTCATTGAAGTCTGTTTAGGTTCATCTTGTTTCCTATTCCCCAGAAATATTTTTGCTGTAAATATTAAAATGATTTCATATTGACCCTATTGCATTGGAGAACACAAACTTTTACTACATAATAAAAAATAATTCTTTATATATACGTTTTATATCATCTATTTTACGCAGAATATCTCTTTGTGTTAAATGTTTACGATTTCGGTGTGCAAATCGGAAGTGAGATATCATTGATAATTATTAATCATCACTAGAAATAAATACATAACATTTTCAATTTTCGCGTAGCCCAATTCTAGATATATCCCCATTCCAATTAACTACACCCGCCCATACCCTCTCTCTCTCACCCAACCCCCACCACAGTTGACGTTCTGTCTCTTTCTTCCCGTATTGCTTTCTTGATTGTTTGTTATTCTGTTTTTGTTTACTTAATACTACCCTGATGAAGTCTCAGCTCTCGAAACTAATTGGTTAAAACTCAATAAAGTGGTGTTAAACAAAGAGTTATTTTGTTCAAAAAAATATATAATATACTTATGTATTTTAAAGCTCGTCATTACCTTATATTCAACAGTATTACATGATCACATTGACTACAATATCATGGATTAAAAGAAATTCATTCAATTAAAAAAAAATGACAAGCAAATTAATATAAGGAAGATAGAAAATGTAAAAAAATGCTTGGATCACCTCCCAGTGAGTTTTTTGGACGACATTTCAGACTAATTCAATCAGTCATGTTGAATTCTTATGCCTGGACATCTAATTAACTTCCTTTTTCAGTTAATCCTCTAGTTCAATCTTACCATATTTTCTTTCCACTCTTCCTACTTCCCTATTCTTCAATCCGACACTTTCGTTTTATACTTTAGATTACATTTTCTCTTATTACGTATATTGAATATCCTCGTATAATACAATAAGCTTTCTATGCTGGGAATCGATAGAAGAGATTAATAAAAGCGTGTGATAGAGCGCAGACCAAGGTAAAGGATAATAATTGCAAATGGAAGTAGGCGATCCATATTTTAAAATACAGTATAACTGTCGGATAAAAAATATTTTTGAATGGTGTCCACGAGACACGAGTCGTTAACAACCCTTGGATATTCTAGTGTGACATTAAAGAACCATGTAGAAATATATTATAAAAAAAATACAAAGAAAACGTGTTACAAAGCATGGTAGAAAAATTAGAAATAATATAGATAATAAAATTAGGTGTGTTTTACATCAACAAGTTGTATGAGATATAAAATCATCGCGCAAGAGTAGTGTGCGTACGTTCCAAGGTTATTCTTGTTTATATGTTGATATTCAATGAAAAGAAAGATTGGCATAATCGAATTTCTTCTTCTCTGCTGATCCCTTCGGGACGCGCCGTGAGATCGAGAGCGGAGAGCACAGACAGGTTTAGCGATGGCATAGAAAAGATAGCGAGGAAACAATGGATGAGAAGAGGGGCGGGCTGGAAAAACCGTCGCTTGTGTGAGAAACTTAATCTTTGACCGCCGACTTCGTATGCGAGACACCCAGGCAGACAGACTTCCGAACACGTCGGGAGGAAATTCATCGCCCGCTGCTGCATGAGAACCACTTGGTACTCGGTGTGTTGTTAAAAACTACGACTCGTGTGACTTAACTTACCATCCCGCCATTTCTCTGGGAGGATAAGCATAGAGAATTGAGCCCCACACTATTTTGTGTCGACACACAACTCTCGCCTCGTCCGCATTCATTCATCTTCGCACCTAAGCTCTACGATTATTGAGGCTTCTAACAGAACCTTCTTCTGGTATCTGGTTAATCTGCTCTTGCCTAGTCTTCCGGGGGCTTTTCTGGCACCTCCCAACACATGCGTCATGGACATCACATCGCGTTTTCGATGCGATTGCAAAACAATTCACTTTGAATGATATCATAACCGAACACTTTAACGTGATATAATTAACGGTAGATCGTTACAATAGTTATGCACTTTATATATTAGGTCCTTACATATGAAATTGACGTTTAGTATGGGAGGAACATAAAGTCGATTTTTTTTTATTATAATATATTTATTTAATCAAAGTATGTACCATTGCTATCTATGCACTTTTGCCATCTCATAGGTAGTTCATCGATCCCTTTACTAAAAAAACCATTCGGAAGGGAATCAATAAAATCTTTGAAGGCGGTTTGGACTGCCCCATCGGAGTTGAATTTTTTCCTTTGCAAGAAGTTATCCAAATTTCGAAAAAAATGGTAATCTGTTGGGGCAAGGTCCCGAGAGTACGGTGGATGTCTTAGACATTCCAATTGAAGCTCCTCTAATTTGGTAGCCGTCTGTTGTGCAGTGTGTGGTCTAGCGTTGTCATGAAGCAGCAGTGGCCTAGAGCGATTAACCAGCCTCGGTTGTTTAGCAGCTAGCTTTTCCATCATGGTTTGCAGTTGCTGACAATAGACATCTGCCGTAATCGTCTGGCCAGATTTAATAAAGCTGTAGTGAACGACACCAGCACTAGTCCACCAAACGCTCACAAGTAACTCGCGTTTGTTGATTTGCTTCACTCAATTCGTGAGGTACCCACCTTTCAAGCTTTGTCACCTTACCAATTTGCTTCAAGTGGATTAAAACAGTTTTATCACTAACACCGCAGCCTGTAGCTAACTCGGATGTGGTTTGCGATGGATTCCGCTTCCACAATAGCCTCCAATTGTTCATTATCAACTTTGGTCTCCGGCCGTCCACGGGGCTTGTTCTGCAGGTCGAAATTTCCAGAACAAAAACGTTGGAACCAAAAACGCACTGTGTTTTCTTTTGCGGCACCGTCGCCATACACATCATTAATCCTTCGATCCGTTTCTGCAGCACTGGTGCCACGGTGGAACTCGTACTCGTAAATAACGCGATATTTCAAGTTTTTCATTTTGTAAACTGAGTCTCGCAAAGAAAAAAACAATTGAGGAAAAAACAAATGAATTATAATTTTCAAAACACAAATACATGAGTAAATAGCTGTAAAAATTTGGATTTGGAATTCCTAACCAAAGAGAAGATATTTGAGATCAAATTTGCCAGTACGGTAAAACGTCAATTTCATATGTAAGGACCTAATATTTATATATACATAATATTTCGCATTTATATTCTATATTCGCGATGAGATTGACTTTAAAGCGCGGATACCATGATATTTTTAATTTGAAACCATCATTTCTATTAATATTTATCGTGTGCTTGTAGATTCCGCAGAGGTAGTGATCAGACAATAGATGAAACATACACACACACAACACAAGACAACCCCGACACGGTATTGCCAAGTAACACATAAACACCAAGCTTTCGATACGGTATTGCTAGCCAATACTTAACCACAACACAACGCTCACAACAACACATCAGCCCTGATGATGGACCCTGCAATGGGATCCGAAACCTTGGCCAGAAAGGTCGTAAAAACACGGCATAATACCCCAGAAGCCACAAACCAGAAGATAGTACTATCTTGCTTGTCTTATGTAGTGAGGATCGAACCACCGACCAATGAATCGCTTGGTGAAATTCTAAACAACTGCACTAACAATTATGTCCGTATATGTAGGATCGGTAATCATAATTTTAAAATTTTTGCGTTTTTGGAACCAGTGTTGCCTGGAGTGGCTTCGTTATTCATTTTTATGGTGTAATAATTTTATTTTATATTATATTAAATCGGGAATGACGTTCTTTTACATGTTAGAATTTCGCTTTTCTTTAACTTTTTTATTAGTATTGTATAGTAGTGAAGTTATTTTATCCTATTGATAACTTTATTTATGTCATAATAAAATTAAATACATGGATTTTTTTATTTTTAATAATGCTTTTATTTTATGTCAATATTTTTATTAGTTCCCGAAAAATGCGCCAAATACAGGGTGTCATTTTACATAAAATTCAATATATTTCGGCCGCGAGCTATGGCTGTGAAAAAAGCGACATTTGGCATGGTGTGGAGTTAGTTAAATATATTGTTACATAGAGAAACATGTTTATATTTGCTTCGCTAGATTCGCTAATAAGTTCTGGTAGCGTTTGTGACGGACATTCTTCCATGGAGAGTTATATATTTGAATGACAATATTATTATTAATATTTGTACCGTAAATTTTTTTAGGCGGCCCTCGATGACCCCATGGCAAGAAGTTGTTAACTAACATTCAAGTCATTTTGAGATAATTAGACATTTGCATTTCGCCTTTGAAAAATATGTTTTATTGCTAATTCAAGATTAATTTTTATTTATTTATGTCACTAAAATATTTAAAAAGTATTTACAAAGTAAAAAATACGTATTTATTCACAAAAAAATAAAAATATACTAATTTTCCATAAAAAAATGTAGTTAAAAACCATTTTTTCGCCTCTGGAACTCATTATTAATAGAGTAACACCTTTTTAAAATTGGTAAAACACGAACATTAAACAACCCTTGAAATGCTATTCGTTTTTACCATCCATTATTCAAAATTACAAAATACCTGGCATGTTAATTAATAATACAAAACATGTTACCTACCATTTAAAATTTTTGAAAAATAATATATAAGTACATATTAATATAGTCTTGAAATAAAAACAAATATATGTCAGTACTGCCAGAGTAAAATTTATATTAACCATAAATATTCCAATCAAATTAAAAGGCGTGTTAATTTCAGAATGATGGCATGAACATGTTATTTATTGAAGATAACATGTTCTTCCCATTAGTAACTGATTTGATTTTTATGAAGAAGTATAGTTAACATGTTCATCCCTATGATTTGAACATGTTCAAATTATTTTTAAGTTCTGAACTTATTTCCAATGGAAAGAGCGTACATTATTTAGTTTAGAGGGCTTATTAACTCATTTTTGACAAAAATGTTAGTTGACAACTTTTTGCCATGGGGTCTTCAGTTGATAGGACCGAGTTCTCACATTGTAAATCTCATAAGTCTGGGCGCCTTCGTAATGTGTTCCGCGAGGTGTGTTGTAGCATTAACAAAATGAACTTTAAACTAGTGATGCAACGAATACGAATACGAATATTCGAATTCACCGAATAGTAGATATTTAGCGAATATTCGTATTCGCTGAATGTCATCACGAATATTAAAAACAAACTGTTTATAACTGAATGCAACGCAAATTACGATTTGGCTGCGCACCGTGGATCCGAACACACCTACGCACTCTATTATCGGGGATTCCCCTAACATTAAATGAATGGATTTGTTTAGATCATCAATCGTCAATTGCTTTGTTAGGTTATTAATAAGGTTAGGTGTTCATTTCATGTAGTTTTTTTTTTGTAATACGTATTGTTCAAACGAATTTTTTACCTTTGTATGTAAAAGTGTTAACTCGTATAACATAATTTCAAATTAAATCTAATAACATGACCTCTCGTAAGCGTGAAAAAAGCGATATTTATTTTCGAACGCTGGGAATGTACAAACGGGTAAAATAAATGTTGTGCTTTTAAAATAAATATTTGCCGGTGGTAAATTTTTATTATTAAATCTCTTAGTAAAAAAAGAGCAATGGTGTATTATTTATTACCTTGATGAATTATTCGTATTCGCCGAATAGGCTTGATATTCGTATTCGTATTCGTATTCGAAACTGGAGAGAGCTGGCACTAGACCGAGATGAGTGGAGGAAAATTATTAAGACCCACCAAGGGTTGTAGTGCCAAGAATGATGATGATGATGATTCGTATTCGTGAAAGTAGTATTCGTTGCATCACTACTTTAAACATTAAATTTCTTAATGTAAAATCACTTGCTATCTAACTAGACCGAGGTAAAGGAGTTAGGTTAATCCATTGTTTGCAGTAGTGGAATGTAAACATTAAAGATATTCTCTAGGTAGATTATAAAAATATAGATTATAAAAAAATTGAATTGAATATTACGTTCTTAGAAAAAACAACTAAAAAAGATTTAAAAATTTATTCCGATTCGAATTCGCATTTTCAGGATGTATTAAATTTTTGAATTAACGCATTCTCAAAAAATCATTATAACTAAACATCATCATTAAAATTGCAAAATGTCAATAAAAATGCGATTTCATTTCAATTTACACGCATGCACGTTTTCCAGTTAGACCACAAGCCAAGCACAAGAATTTTCAATTTTTTATGTATTTTTCTTATTACAAAGTGTGTAAACATTCAGAGACGGCGTTATGTGTAATGTAACTGAAGATGTCTCCGTCCGCTATGGAAGGCAATAGGCCATACGCATCCCGGTAATGGGTTAATGGTTAATGGAATGGTCAAGCAGATTCCTACTACGGACGTGATCTTCACCAATACACCTGCAACAGCCGTCACGAATCGACAAAGGTGTCTGCAACCATCATTTATCTTCACATCAATTAAATAATTTTAATTTTGACACATTTTTGCTGAATCTGTACTTCCCATAACTCTTCATTAAAATCTTGAAGAATGATACGGGATATTAAATATGTATGGGACATAAAATAGTTTTAGTTAAAACATATATAAATTCGTAAAAAAAGGAAATAGCTATCTCTGCAAATACATGGCTACTTTGTGTTCGTCCTTTGTACTTTTGTTATATTGAACTTTTTGGAAAATATGACATTAAAAAATATTGGTGTAGTACCATCTAGCGGATGGTGGTCGAAAAATGTATGCTTTCATAGGAGCGCGCCATATAGCGCCCCTGGAGACATTATAAATGATACCATAATATAAATGAATATAATACTATAATATAAAAGAATAACCATTATCGGTTAATATCTCGTTGAGGCAATTGAAGTTTCTATCAAATAAATATATCATTTGGAGTTATTTCGCAAAAATTTAAGGTATAGTAACTCCTTAACTTTCACACTTAATTGGGTCATGAAATTCGTACCCAAAATGAAATGTAGTAAAGTAGAACAATGGAAACCAAAAATTGAAGAAAAAAAAGTTTACGATTTTAGCAATATTTCAAATGTGCATTCTACAAATATTTATTAATTTTCTTTTTTATTTTTCAAGAGATAGTTTTAAATTTTTTCAAATTTCTCAATAATTTTTTTCTCAATAAAATTCCAAAAGTTCTGTAAAACGTCATCTCTTCTATTGCCCTTGACCACATTATTGCAAGATGTTTTAAAATTTGTTAAAATGCTGAACACTTCGTTTATATTCTTGATTAACAAGTCAATGATCTCATTACAAGCTTCACTTTCTTCTCAATAATTTTGTATTTCATCTATTTATTTTATATTATTCAGGTCCTCAATCGACAATGAATGATATTCCATTAAATGATTAATACGTTAGTTAATAAAAATTCATGTTTCATTCAATCATTACATTATTAATTCAGTTGTTATAGTATATATATAGAACAGAATTACATAAGAACAAAGTCAGTAATATTTAAGTTTAGTTAAGTTTTAAATACGTACTTAATAGCGAATTGTGCGAATATTAAGGACCGCCTGCATATACAGCTATGGTTGTTAAAATGAGCGCCCCTGCTAAATTTGAAATGTTAGTTAAAACAAAAGCTATCCACGATAGAATAACCTGTAGGAAAACCGATGCGATATTTCACGTTTTATATTTTTAATAAAAAATGGAGGAACTGCTTCTCCGTGATCAAAGAAGGCCGACATCTTGTTACTGCACCGCCCCGTCAGGAAATGGGGCCATAAATATTATACTTTTTTTATAATTTTGTTTTCAGCCACAAAATTTGATGAATGCATGTGTATATGTGATCGCCCCTGGGTAACACATATTGCCAGTGTGGTAGTGTGGTAAGCCTACCGGCTACGGTTTTATAATGAGGTCAAAAACGGTTCAAACAACTCGATCTTCATATACGAACAAAACCAATATTATCTGCCTCCATTATATTAAGTGAAGAGTACACTGTGATACTGATCAGAGCCAAATACTTGGAAAAGTACATTTTTTAGAAATTTGTGCTCACCAGAAGTTTGTGTGTTTGTTTGTTTCTCATACATGTTCTACGGTTGTTGAGGCGTTTAACAGGACCATCCTTCAATACTTATAGTATCTGATCATGCCAGGTCTTTTGAAGACGCCCTTTATTCCTGTTGTCCTCAACACTCGCCCCATATATTTCCTCAAGCATCCTTTCCACACTCGTACGTTCTTCATGGCCAAACCATCAGCACTCTTTCTTTATTCCATCTACCACACCACAGCCGGCATTACAATCACTTCTGATTTTTTCTTTCCTTACTCTATCAACCAAAGATTTTCCACACAAGCGTGGTAATAGGAAAATGATTTTGGGAAGGATAGCTACAAAACATCTACAATTTAGTACATTTTAAATTATTAATCCTCGGCGACTGCATTCAAAATAGTTTTTTATTTTTTGGATATTGCTGCCTTTGCTTACATATTTATACAGGTAATATAAAATATATAGTATAGGAACTACAAATGCAAGAATATTGTCATTTGGATAAAAATAACCAATTAATCTTAATATTTTCCTACAAATTGAAATAATATTAGTCACATCTCAATAATAGTAATGACCCTGACGAAGAATTTTATTATATTAATAATTCTAGCCGTAAACCCATCAAAAATCACGGAACTTAATAATAATTAATAACGACCCTTGCATCTAACCTGAGCCGCGCGTTGTTTGACGTATCCCAGGCCATCACTAGCAGATAATCATCAGCAGTGTTTTTGTTGTAATTCCAGCGAGTTACTGACAGATAGACATACAAAATTAAGAAAGTTGATAATGGGGAGATGGTATAAAAATAATGGGGAGATGGTATGGAGATAAAATTGTTTGCTTATTGTTTTTCTACATTTCAGATTATTGCTTGTAATAATAAATGCCTGATTATGTTTCCATTCCGGCTCTATATCCGGCTCGATCCATTCCGGCTCGGGTATATCCGGCTCGAAGGACCATATGGTCCTTCCACCGGATATACCCGCTTCCTAGATTCCGCTTGTATCTATCGTGATCGCCTCAAAACGTAGGGAAACAGAAAAAATTAATAAAATACTGTGGGCGAGATTAAATGGGTGCCTTATTGAACTCTACGTGCATTTCAAAACAAACACTGCTCGCCCTGCAGTGTTTGTTTTGTAAGTTAATAATCTAATTAACTAAGTTGTAATTCCAACAAGTTAGGGACGTTGCGGACCGAGAGACAGCGAAGTTATTATATATAGATAGCCGCCATTAAGACCTATCAGACCTATTTTTGTAGTAGCTATCGATTGTCGCGAAGCGACTACCATAGCCCAGCATGGCCTTGCAGCAAGCAGGCACCGCGCAGTGGCTACCATTGGCTGCGAATCGCCCACCTTAGGCGCCATTGGCGACAGCCAATTGTAGACACCAATGGCCACGCTGGGGTTGACTTAATTTGCACAATGATCAGAATTACTTTTAAGTGATCAGTATTATCTTTATAGCGAAATAAGTTGAGTTAGATTTATAAGCGAAGAAATGAACAGCCGAATTCTTGAAAAAAAATCGCAGTCCTCGAAGAGAAATGTAAAAGAAGCACGTATTATTTGTCAAAAAAAAAGTTGAGTAACTAACTTACCATCACACCCCCCGTTTCCCCATGGGGGTAGGCAGAGAGGATAGAGCGCCACACTCTTCTGTCCTGACATACAACTCTCGCCTCATCCACATTCATACATCTTCGCATGCAAGCTCGCCGGTTGTTGAGGCTTCTAACGGGACCATCATCCAGTATCTGGTTAATCTGGTCATGCCACGTCTTCAAGGTCGCCCTCTCTTTCTCTCTTAAAATACGTGCTTACGTTGATAAATTATGTAGGTCTTTATGTCAATTAAATTATCGCGGTAAGGAGGATAATGTGAAACTGAAGGTCAGGAATATCGTATGTAATCCTTTAGCAGTTTTCTCAGAAATTTGTGCTACTGATAAATAAATGTAAAAAGAATTTCTTTCGTAAACGTAAATAGACTTTCTTTCGTCTATTATTAAAAAGAATCATCCCCTCAAATTTAATCCTTTAGTTTAGTCTGATTGGCAGATACTTTTAACCTTCAGGTACCGGGATCGGGGGCCGGAGTGGGTTAACAAAGTATCAAATTTGCGTTTTAATGAAGTATAATGGTTTGAAATTTGTCAAATTTGCGTTTTAATGAAGTATAATGGTTTGAAATTTGCCAAATTTGCGTTTTAATGAAGTGTAATGGTTTGAAATTTGCCAAATTTGCGTTTTAATGAAGTGTAATGGTTTGAAATTTGCCAAATTTGCGTTTTAATGAAGTGTAATGGTTTGAAATTTATCAAATTTGCGTTTTAATGAAATATAATGTTTTGAAAATGTATTATAATATTTTATAAATATAATATTAATTATATTATATGAATTTTAATTACGTTTCTACTAATTTTATCGTCATTTTATGAGAAACCGCAGTATTTTGATGTCTCATGACTCACAAGCGTCTGACTGACAGAAGCCGTGCAAGCAGAATGAAGTCAGCGTATCGTATAGACTATTTACGATTGTCTACGGAAAAATATAAATTTTTCTACTTTTGACTGTCTTATTACACATTATTATTTTATTTTCTTTGGGTGTTGTATTCTTTGGGATGTTTATGGGAATTATAAAGAATAACAGCTTCATATCATTAATAATTATTAAATAGTTTAATTATTAAACATTTTTGGGGTCAAGCTACAACCCCGTTCCAAAACGGGAATGTTAAAAAACTAACCCATAAAAAACATGTTTTTACTATACTCCCTTTCTCATTTACTAGTGGAAACTGGT
Organism: Agrypnia vestita; assembly: GCA_016648135.1. Taxonomy (NCBI): domain Eukaryota; kingdom Metazoa; phylum Arthropoda; class Insecta; order Trichoptera; family Phryganeidae; genus Agrypnia; species Agrypnia vestita. The sequence continues at coordinate 126,032 of JADDOH010006151.1, read as the reverse complement.
TTGGCGCTTAACCTACGTGTTGGGCTTCGGTCGGGCGACGCTACGAAAGGGAGTAATAAAAAAATTCCAAAAATACAAAATTATACTATAATCAGGTTTAGTGTCTAACAGATGTGTCGAAATATTTTCATACAACTGGGTAAGTTGTATGAAAAAAACATTAAAAATTTCTAAAAATTCAAAATTATACTACAATTATTTATTTTTTTTAATGAAAATTTGATAGACGTTCTTGATCGTCGCCACAAGTCTGCTTGCAAGGTTTCAGCTCGATTGGATCACGGGAAAAGGGTTAAAAATCGATCCAAAGAAACAAACAGACAGACGCCACGAGTAATAAAGGGAGTAAAAATGGATTCAATTTACCTTAAATTGGGAATGATTTATTAGGAAATTGAAATTTGAAGTATAGTCATTAACAAAAACAAAAAAAATGCTTTTGTTAATGTCTTCGAATTTAAATTTTTAGTAAAGGTACGTTGTATCCTGATGAAGGGACCAATGGCTCCGAAACGTATTGAGAATTCAATAAATAGTGGTTCTATAATTTTTTTTATTAATATTATATTAATAATGTTATCAGCAAGCTATTAATATTCAATTTTCGTTCTTCGAGTTTTTAATTTTATCAATGTATTTCTTAAATTAGTTTGCTTATTGTTTTTCTATATTTAAGATTATTGCTTGTAATAATAAACGCCTGCTTATGTTTCCATTAAACGCAGGGAAACAGAAAAAATGACTAAAATACTGTCGGCGAGATTAAATGGGTACCTTATTGAACTCTACGTGCATTTCAAAACAAACATTGCTCGCCCTGCATCAAGCTTAGTTGAATATGGAAAGCCCATCTAGAATCGTGTCGAAGTATTGAGTAGAGGTCGTGACGTTATGTGGGTCATTATTACAGGCTTCGTTTGATACACATACATTATTGGGCATGATTTGTTTTTGAGTAAGAGATACCCAAATATAAGATATGGATCTCAATTTCAAATCAACTAAACACCACGAAATATAAAAGGTCACAATCAAAAGCTAATCTACAACCTAACTACGTAATATTATGTAAAGAATTTCATATATCATATAATCAAAATAACTTATTACAAAATGTATTATGTAAGGATCTTCCATACGTAATTCTTGCTTTAAAAGTTTGTATTTTGTATTTTATTACCGTCACAAAGGCAGGTAGATAGTTTAGAACACCACAGTCTTCTTCATAGACATACCACTCTTACCTCTTTCGTACACCTTCTCGAGTAATCAGTTTTCAAGCTCTAAACAGGGCCGCTCTCTGATATTCAGTTTCTCTGATCTAGCCAAGTCTTTTGCGGACATCCTCTATTCCTGTTGTCTACAACACTCAGCTTATCAAACCAATCGAACCATCTAGGCAATCCTTTCTTTATTCTATCCATAATGCTACAAATATACGTAGGTACATGTATTTGTATATTTTGTATTTCGATTAAAAAAAAATAATTTCAGGATTGGTTTCTGTGACAGATGTAAAATATTAATTCCTTCTCATTTATATTCTATAGCTACAACAACAAGGGAATGTCTCTTAAGAAAAAGGAGAAGACGTACTATTAAAAAAAATTAAAAGATACAAATATCGAATAAATATTTAATCATAGATTCAATATAATATTTTGTCAACAGACATACCAACGGACTCTTCTACCAACCTATATTATTGTCATTTTGTATTAAATATAGCTGCAAAATTTGTTTCGTTGTCTATCTTTTACATTTATAATAATTATAAGGCGCAATTATAACCTAAAATTATTGAGTAACATTAAAATGTAAAAAATATACTACATCACTGCATATTTTTTACTAATAGGCATTACTACTGTAAATGCTTACTGTTGACCCAAAATTCATTTTTGTGTGAAATTATTATAAATATATTTTCAACACAGTCATCCTTTAAATGTTTTCTTACTTTACAAAAAGTACTCACCATATTTCTCAAATATTTTATGCACATTATAGAATATACATAATTAAGTATAAATAGTACCTACTCATATGTTTCAGGCTGCGAATTATTTTTATCCTCTTTGCCCGTTAAATGTTTGAGGTTATTAGTCGAATAACGCAAATGACGTCGTTTCCACGAGCGGATTAAATTCGGGGCCAAAGCTTATTGCAATTTTCACGTATTATAATATTAAATATGCAAATCTATTTGGGCACACCTGTTGTCATAAATAGTTCGTTACATGACTGTCCATCTCTCATATATATAACAGTACATATTTTCATTAATGAACACTTTCATTTCGATATAATGTGATAATATATTATGTGAAGAGTAAACCCTACGAACTGTTTTTGAATAATTTAACAGGAAATTTATCAAATACTATTTACTTTACATGTACATTATACAGGGTGTCTCGTAGCTGCCAGAAAAAACTTCGGGGAGTCTTCTTCTTTCAATTTTGAATAGAAAATATTTTTTACGCTTTGGGTAAAGTGAAGAAGGACAACGGTGTGTCTTTAATTGGAGAGAAAATTTAGAAGAACAAGAAATTAGGAGACAAGGAATATTAAAGATTATTGAAGTATTTAAAATGAAAGTCCATAAAAGATGAATAATTCTAGAAAATAGACTTATCTTAGAAATAATTCCAATAATGACTTTGATGAAACAGCCATATAAGTATCATTCTTAAACAGATACCAATAGCCAACACCCATGAAATAGTAATAACGATTTTTATCAATATATTTGACCATTTTATAAATTTCCTCTGCCGGCAGTTAATAAAGGTATTATTTTAAACCCTGGCGGTTGTGCTGGCCGAACATGAAATGGTTCGCGTCTTTACTAAGCCCTAGTACATATTTATAATATCTTTTTAGCGGTCCACCGAGAGGCGGTGGTAGGAACATGTGTTAGGCGGCCGATTCGGGTTTGCTGGCTCGGGTTTCGTCTCCGGCCGTTTAATATATTTTTTGGCCATAAAGTTACGGACGGACAGACAGACAGACGGACCGACAACATTATTATTATATTTGATAGTTTCAACTCTCTTATGCGGGAATAAATATTTCGTAGTAAATCAATTAATTTATTTTGTCAATTAAAGTAATTAATTTACTTTGTAAAAAATCCCTTTGATAACCATCAATTTTATAACTAGCAGTAAAACATTCAGTCGTATTAGAATTAGGATATTGATAAGGAATACAGTTTTCCCGCGGAATTTAAATCGAATGTCGTTTAGCTTGTTAATAAGTATATTCCGATATTTTAATAATGTTCAACAAATATATTGTACATTCAAATTAAAAAAAAAAATTTAACGGATGCTCGTAAATGTAATTAATTGGTTTAGTTTATACACACAAGCAATATATATTGAGTGAGTTACTTTAAATCGTTAAATTTTCAGGTTTCCATTTCCGCTGTTCATAATTTTACCAATTCCATATTATTATACCACATACAAACACGACACGTTCATGTGAATAAAAATTAGTTGAACTGAAAACACTACAATTTAATGTTAAATTATTCCCATGCAACTGGAATAGGGAACGTAACTAATCGATAACAAATTTCATAAATTCGTTGTGAAAATTACGAAATAATTAACAATATTTGTTACTATAAATTAAATAATATAATAGCACGATTTTCAGTTAAGCTGGTAACTTTCCATATTCCGTAACTAGGCTTCTTAGCTCCAGGCTTTATATTTGCATCCGCCAGGCTAGCCAAATTTGTGCCAAGCAAGTTGCAGGTGCCATTTTTCTCGATTTTATCGGCAGTTACAAAGGTAGGAAGGCTTGTAGGATGATCGAGAGGATCTTGGAAAAGGCGATTGAACTACCCAGTGGCCCAAACGACCTTCACCAGTTGCACTCAAAAGTAGGTATAAACGAAACAGGATTGATCATATCCGTAATAGTGTGTGATTCTACTTTTATTGACTGGCTGTTTTTACTGTTACCAGATATTCTCGTCGACATTCTAGGGCGAAGCGAGCCAAATAACATTCATAGTCTCGCGTTTTATTTTAACTCACGTGAAAAAGTTCCATAGAAAAAAATTCACTTTCTTAGGATGATTGAAATTGACGTTGATATTTAAATACATAAGTAGAAATTCAATTGAATAAAAATCTAAAAGTAATATTATAATTTGTTTACAGGATAACGGTATTTAATTAATATTTCATAAAAATATAATAAAAAAAAAACACAGCGACAGTAATGTTTAAAGAACTAACCCATTGTAACCAAGTTTTTATTATACTCCCTTTCTCATATATTAGTTGAAACAGGTTTCACGCTTACTCCACGTGTCGGGCTCGAGTTGGGCAACGCTACGAAAAATCTTTAAAAAATTTTTGCGCTATAAAAACCGTTAAAATTTCGAAAAATCCAAAATTATACTATAATAATCAAAAAAATTAAACGAAAATTTGTTAGATCATTTTTATCGTCGCCACGAGTCTGACTGAAAAGTTTCAACTCGATTGGATCACGGTAAAAGGGTTAAAAATCGATACAAAGTTTTTTCGGTAGACGAGCGACAAGCAGATAAGCCGACAACGATAACGAATGACAATAATTTATTTCCATATTTAAATGTATGTTAATATTTTTGTTAAATTGAGCATTATTAATCATAATTATTTTCATATTTTTCAACCCACTTCTTTTTACTCACTTTAATAACTAAAGAAAATAAAAGTAATTCATTTTTATTTTAATGAGAAAAATATTTGGCAAACGTATTGAAAACATCATTAACACTTCCTCTCATTTCGGACACGGGTGTGTCATAAATATTTTATTTTATTTCAGATATGAATCTGTCATAAATATCTCCTTTCATTTCAGATATGAATCTGCCATAAATATTACATTTTGATATATTATATTCTTTCATTTCGAATATGAGCAGGGCTGAGATCCGATTTATTCTTCCAGTTTTCTTTTATTCTCATTAAATTATTATATATTTAAATTATTTATTTAATTATTAGTTAGTGAGATATCATGGATTTATTAAAAAGCTAAAATGTGTTTAAATATAGGTCATTAAGAGAAAAATGAATGTGGTGCCACACTTCAGGAAAAACATATTTAAGAAACAGTAGTTGGGAGACAAATGAAAACACTGGAAATTAATTAAAGGTTTTTTAATTATCGTTATTAATTCATAACGTCACTAGACACGAATTAAATTTAAACACTTATCGATGGCCACACCGATCACTACGGTTTGTGGCTAATGTCGCACCGGAAGATACGTCAAAACAAACATCAACCGCCGGGCACTGGCCCCGCTTTTGAGAACATTCTTAACATTTCTAGTGTTTGCGAGAAGGTTCTCCTCGCTTCCAGACTGTTCCAGATGTCTTTCGAATGTTGTAGATAATCTCTAAGTAGAGTACTGAAGGGAGTTCTAGAGCATTCCATAGTGTTTTCCCAAAGTGACACATTACAACGGATTCGGATAATGCGCAATTCAATCCGGATTCGAGCATCTTAATACAACATAATTTTTATTTAAACTTTATAGTAAACACACAATATTTGAGTTATTTATAACTGTTATAGTTTCGAGAGGAGCAATCGTTCGCATCATCAGGTACAGTTACTAACTAAATTAAATACAAAATTTTATCAATCTAGTCGGGTGGGACAGGACCGCGTGCTGGGGAGGGTTTTTTGTGTCATTAACGAAAAACCAGTCAAGTATTTTGAAATGTGATATTGTTTGTAACTGTCATTTTAGAATTTTTTTAGGATTTCATCGGTTTATTAATCATCCATTATTTACGCGAAATCGAGTGGAGGAGTCTTAATGTGTGACTGTCGAAAGAATCATTGGTATCAATTGTGTGGTTGGCGAATTCCGAGTAGTTTTATAAATAAAAAAATAATATATTCCTCTGTGTATTCTGGGGCACTGTTTCGAGTGATAATATTTCATGATCCTCTGAAAAGCAATGTAATGGGGCAACACTTGACGGTCGCGGAGGAACGATGACAGGCTCCATCGTCTTCCCCGGGCTTGCGTCGGTCCACATGTCGCCAGATCGGATCAATAGATCATCGTGTTTGTGAGGCCATCCGGCTTGTCCGTGGAGAATCAGGGCCGTCTTCCCAGAAGCAACGGGCCGCGGACGGCGCGGGTAACCTTGTTTGCGGGTCGGGTGACCCTGCGTCAATCTAGACTGCCCGGCCCTCCGGTTGGGAACCAGCGGACGCTGGACGCACATTTAAATATTTATTTATTTAAGATACATTTTAAACGGCTTACAGAGACGAAGCTGTTTGTATAGGAACGTATGTCTGGAAGTCTTTTTTGGACGTCTACAAGGGTAACGACCTGTCATGGGCTGGCTTAAATAATGTAACGATTACTGATTCTACCTATGATCTACCAATAGAGTAAAATTAAATAAAGATTTTCAGACACACAATGGTGGTGATGTTAAAGAATACAGAAGAAAAACAAAAATACTTTTACAATATGTTTATGATATTTGTATTGTATCAATCTAATTTAAATTTTTATAATGTACTAATTTACCTGAACCTAACTTGATTACCTAAATTCGAATATTGTGTTTTAAAATGAAATATATAACTTGCCCTAAAACAGGCCAGCCTAGTTGGGTAGTTACATATTTTATCATATAATTGTATGATAAATTATTATTGTATAATTATATTTGTAATGTAATTTAATGGAATGTTATGTTAAATAAATAAATAAATAAAGATATGGAATCAAAAAAACCTTCAACAACCTACATACAGCCTATAAGATAATTTAAATATAGTTATCATTAAAAATTTGTAATTATAGTGAAAAAAGTTTGTTATGAAAAATCCTGAAAAAAAAATACAAATTTTTATATACTACAATATATTTAAATCTAAAATCATGTATTAGGCCATATGTGTGAAAAATTAAAAAATGTCTTGATTGCAGTCACCGAGGTTTGCTCGTTTAAAATGTATTGAATTATAGATTTTGTGTATCTATTCCTTCAAAAATCATTTTTTCTATAAACTTATAAACTATGTTTTCTATAAAAACGAGAATACAGTAGATTATAAATTAGTAATCCTTGATGACTGCATTAATTTTTTTTTGGATATTGCTACCATTGTTTTTATACCCCACATATACTAAGATATGAAACTAAATTAACAGTGAAATAAAAATATTTAATATTGTATCAGCCTTCTTCTTGTTTTCTGGTATAATGCGCGGGAGCTGGCCCAAAGCTTATTTCATGCACCGATAGTTGGCGTTCTGACCGATCGCATCCTTGTCCCGGCATTCGAGCCCCGCTGACTATTCAACAATTTTTCTTTTAACCTGCTCAAACGCCATATCTACAGCATCTCCAGCGGTAAAGTAGGCATCCATTCACCAAGAACTCCAATTGACATGTATTATTTACATTTACATATACAGACGCACTATCTTCCACAATATCACCCGCTCGTTCCTCGGAGTCATTATTTTTATCTCGGATACAAGGTTTTTTAAGGTGATCATCTGTGTTTCTTGACATTTGGAAAGTCTGTAAGTTATGGATTCAGTCTCTGTTTACTTTGTACGGAATAACATTAAAATTTGAGAAGAGGGTGTGGGATCGTGGAGACGTGTCATTAATAAATGTACTTACACGTAGTTTTCTAACATCAATACAGTTATATGTGGTCAGGGATAGTCTAACATCACACTAGATTCGAATAGAAAAAATCGTTGGTCTGTAACATGAAATAAATTCGGAATATTTTTAGTACCTACGTTCAAATTTTTCAAGAACACAATACTAGGGATAAAATCCAATATTTTGTTTTAAAAAAAACGAACATACTCAAAATATTCTAAATATATATTTATATAAAAAGGTTTAAACAAGAATTAACTGAAATTGAAATAATTTTCAGGCATATTCTAATATAAATGTTAACAATTCGGAAAAATATGTTACACGTATAAAAATAATATTACTATGAAATAAAAATAGATAAATTACCAACGGCGACATCTATACTGGTTTATGGGGACGACAAATTTCATACACAAATGGCGGTAGTAAATTACAATTAACATATTAAACAAAATGTGCAAGGTTGACATATATACAACGTCCAAAAATTTGACAGATATGATAGTCTATCAAGGGTGGAATTGGTGAACGTAATATTGTGTAAAGTGATCACTTAAGCCAGTCGTATGATAGGTCGGCTGGCTTAAGTGACTTATAGCTTAGATTGCGATCTCATACAAGGAGGTCATTTGAATTTAAGAAGTCTGTTTCAAGTTTGTTCAAAATTATATCGGTTAGAATGGGAAATATTGGGGAACACATGAATAATCCTTCAGGTTCTTATCTAATAATACTCTTTGAATAAAAATTATGTTGGTACAATGGTTCGATTTTTACTAAAATTGCGAGATATTTCCCTACTCAAAATATATCCTTACTTTACACAAATAGTACCTATTATTGGTAAAATTCGGGTAAATTCAAAAACAAAAAAGGCTTTTTGGAAAAAAAAGTGTAATATCAAATAACTTGCGGATACTATGAAAAAAATATGTAGGCTAAATCGCGATAAAATTAAAAACAAGAATATAATAACATCGCCATTGCCTAAAAAATAAAAGTAAAACTTCTCGGAATTTTCCAACCACGTAATTTGACGGTCCATCCGAATAGGACATTCACCAAAAAAGTATTTTTGACTTCTTTGTACCAATGCATAGAAAATACTTTTCTCCGCAATACAAAATTTAAAATAAAGTGTTTGTTTCTATTGCAGAGAAAAAACTGTCATAAAAATAGACAAAGACGCTAATTTTGTACATAAAGGCAAACTTTAAATAGCTCTCCTATAAAATTGCTTTTTTGTAGATGTGGGGATCGTCGAATTGATACCAACCATTTTTGACAGTCACAAATTAAACTACTCCACTCGGTTCGAACGGATAATGAACAATTTAGAAATCGTTGAAATTCTAAAGAATAAATTCTGAGACTTATCCGATCCTTGACTTGTTTCCGTTAATGACCGAAAAATCCCTCCCCGATAGATTGAAAAAATTCCGTATTAAAGTTAGTAATTAATTATACCTGATGATGAGAGGAACTGCTCCTCTCAAAACCATTGAAGGTAGAACTAATGTATAATGTATAATAAATAAATAATAAATAAATAAAGTATAATAAATAACTAAAATATTGTGTGTCTGGTCAATGATAAAATACATATTTCATGGATGAAAAATTTTCCAATAAAAAAATCACTATCACTGTTTTGTGTCCATTACTGGATGAAAGCCTCTCCAAATATCTCCCAACTTTCTCTATCCTTATTTTCTGAGATTTGATTCCTCTGAATTTGGTGGTTTCGTTAATGGAACGGCTTTTAGAGCGGCCTATCGACATCTTGATTCCCCTCGGTCACCACTGGATGATTGCAGTCACCTAGCGTTTGTCCGTCCATCGAACGACCATATCCTATCCAGTGGCCTTCATTTTCTTGGCATTTTCAATCAAATTTACTACTTTTATTTTTTATCTTATCCACACATTTTTTCTCTTAATTCTTCGTGTGATTCCCAACATTCATATTTTCATGTTTGCGTTACCCGCTCTAAATTTTGACACTGTCTTGTTTTCATTTTCTCTAAATATATTCGTATTTAGTTCAAGAAAATACACATATTACACAATTCAAAACATGAACATATTAAACCATAAACGTTGCCGCATTGATATAAAATTTAAAAATTCAAACTTATTAATTTCCCGAAATTTTCTTGTGTAACTTCATGAAACGCCAATCTTAAATTATATTTTAAAATGATAAGTCTATTTACTTTCGCTGTTTGTTTATAATAATTTAAACGTTTTTCACCTCTCAAGAACTGAAAGTCAGTGTTTCTAACGTACATTTAATAAACTTTTGTAAAAAGGAAAGGAATTAGATATCTTAGAAAACTGAGCGATTAATTGAAATTAAAATGTAATTAATATTTAAACACCTTCTGTTAAGTCCCTCTTCTGCGCTTACACCCACCCGACTCTAATCTCCCCCCACTTCTTACGTAGTCCTTTTGTCTATTATTACTATATTACTGCAGACGATGAAAACGTTCTAATTGTTATAAATAAATTGCGAAATGAAAAGGAATAATTTATCGTTGACATGTTATTAAAGTTTTTTATGCACTTGTTCCACCTTTTTGTTGTTGTTTATACGAAATGCTTAATTTTATAATTAATGCGACATGATTTCTATAAGCCGGGCTGGGACTAGATAATTTTCGCATGGCTATAAATAGAATTCAAACGTAAAGAAAGTATGTTGTGTGAACCTTTAAATTCACACGGCTCAATATTAAATCAGTCGTGAGTCATTACATCCGCACGTGCATCTTTTAATTAATAACCCGAGTCTTATGAGTCAGAGGTGATCAATGATATCCATTTATCTTCAATAAGTCTATTCGAATGTACCAGATATTGCAGGATTCGATCACAATTTGATCAATGCTTGTGCCAATTCGGCCTGAAAACTCCCTCTGAATTTATTCATTTTAATTTATTTTAATATGTTATGAAATACACACCCTCTTCTAAATATAAAGGTGTTTTGCAATCGTTAGTTTGTATTAAAAAATGATAAGAGCATCTCACTCATCTTTATTGCTTAAAATAGGATATATTGTAACTAATATAAAATATAAAAATCTCAGAGTCGAAGCTGTTTTATGAGAAACGTGTATCGAAGTGTTTTCTAAGATTGTCCAGGGCTTACAACCTGTATGATCACTTTACAAATTCATACTAATCATATCTACTCTATTTACTACTTACAACCTGTATAATCACTTAAAAAATTCATACTAATCAAATCTACTCTACAAAATTCAGTAATTGTGTTCGCAGAACATATCTACATATAAAAATATTAGATATTCAGAGATATTGTATTAATATAAAGATAACAAAAGTTATATTAACATTTTATTTTATTTTTTATTAATATTGCAACAAGATGGTAAATTAGAAGGACCTACGTCCTACAATCTAAATCTCGGGAATACTCCATAACACTCTGAAACAATCTGGAATCAACAGGAAAATTTTCGTAAACACTGGAAATGTCGAGGAATCGCTATAAATGTAATAAATGTTCTCGAAGTGTATGATTGGCGTTAAACCAGTGCGATATAAACAGCGTTTAAAACCGTAGCAAGTGCAGTGTATCCAACGAGTGATGAATCGAGTGATAAAAGTTAAAAAGGATATAAAGACAAGTATCTACCAACAAACGAGTAGTTTTTCTAGTGCAAAATTGAACAAAATTATTCCAAAAAAAATCCAAAAAACAACTCATGTCTCGATATTTTTGAAAACCTTCTATCTGACATGTGTAGACGTCAATTTATAGGTACACTCTCATAAATTTAAAGAGTGTAAAAAAAATCCTAAGCTATCTTAGTTATAAAGTTAATATACCACGAGAGAAACTCAATTACCATTTTCTGTTATGTTTAATGAACTGAGCGAACGAAGAAAATTGTTTTATTTTGTATTTCTTTTTAATGTTTTGAACAATAAAATTGACAGCCCTGAGTTACCGAATCCAATCAACTTCCATATTTTATCCAGATATAATAGAAATGCATTACTTTTTTATTCTAACAACACTGCAACGATGGCTTATTTTGACTCTCCATAAAACCGAATACAAAACAATAAGAACTCAGAAATCACCGATATGTGGAACATAACGTTAACGAAATATAAAAAAATTACGACATGTTCATTACAAGATTACTAGTAAATCGCCAACTGATGAAGCAAAATTGAATGGGTTACACATATATTGTTAAGAATTATATTCGATATGTAGATACATTATCATTGCAACATAGGTATGTTTGAAATTTAAAATAAAAAAAATGATTAAAATATTATTTTAAAAAATTTAAATTTGTAAAAAATGAAATTTTATACGTGTATGTGAATAGCAGTTATTTATCGTATAGTTAATTTTTTTTTAAATTATTCTTCGTCTTCTTTTTCTTTTAGTAGATCTGTTGATCTGTGATACAGAAAACTACGCCTCCTGGGATGACAAGGTCCAGCTGTCCCTCCATCTTTTCGGTGGTCTTCCTGGTGGGCGTCGTCCAGAGTGGATTTCTTGCAAGATGCAGGAATCTGTCACTGTCCATTCTGGCTATGTGATCTCTCCAAAATCTCCTTCTGAATCTATTCCATCGTACTTTGTCGTCTATTTTGCAGGTTTTTCCTATGTCTGCATTTCTGGCACGATCACGTAAATTTTTTCCGGTAATGGATCTCCGCACCTTTATTTTAAATGTTCTGAGGAGTCCTTTGGTGTGGACTGTGCCAGTCCGCTATCTACAGCATATCTTAAAATAATAATAATAGGTCGCACGCATGTCTTGACCTTTCTTTCAATATCAATATAAAATAACAAAAATATTAAATAATTAAATAAAATTATACTCGATCGTTAATAATATTTTCAAACAATATTCTTAACCATTAATGAGCTCGTCAAACTTAACGTGACACACTAAACTACGCTGGCATAACTGTACGTTAAAAGGTTAACGTTTGATTGCATTTCCGGTTTCTTGCTAATTTATGTTTGTTTACGTAAATATTTAAAACTTCATTGTTATTACTATAAAAACACAATTTCTTTTTCGCTCTTTGACGTCACTCTCAATAGGTTAGGCAATGTTCGGACCACGAACAGTTTCGATCAACCATTCGTCTTCATTATCGCGGAGTCAATTTAATTTTACGAAATCTAATGCCGTTTTCAATTCATGTTTTGATTACGGGACGATAAAAGTGACAGTTGAAAAATGATCGACTAACCTACTCAGTGCATTCATGCCACACACAAGAAAAATAATTCTTTGACCAGTAGATTAATTGTACATGACTTATGCGTATAAGAAGAAAGCTTTCGATTTTAAATATGATTATAGTAGTCGGTACTAGATTCCAAAAATCATTATCCTAGAAAAGTATATACACATATTTATGTACATACATGTACATATATATTATATGTACATAATGGCTATAAACGTACTTTGTGACATCGATATCGGTAAGATGTTCGTTTTCTGATTTAGAGGTCATGAGTTCAATTATCGTCGAGTCTTACTACATTTTCTTTTTACATTGTAATGTAAAAGCATTAAAAAGCCTTTGTATCACATACAAATGTGTGAAATGGATTCTTGAAAAGTTTTCAGAAAAGAAACTGAATGTATTTGAACGAAAAAATCTTCGAAAAATATATGTGACCCCTCGGATACTGGGTGGGCGCCAAATACATTCCCCGTTCGGCTTCTCTCCGAACGTGATGTATTCATCTGAGTGCCCCACCTACTCGAGCAGCACTCCGTCATTCCACTGCTCCATGGGCTCTTGGTATGTGAATGCACAACAGAAGTGGCCCATTCACTCCTCCGTTCGAACTCAGGCTGCCATCAGCCTCAGCATCACCTGATGCTTCGTGGGATCTTCCCGCTCGCCCTCGGGCAGGATACCTCCACAGCGCGCTGTAGCGCGCTGTGGAGGTATCCTGCCCGACACTGTAGTGTCAGCTCAACACTCAAACTGCCATCAGTCTCAGCACCGCTCGTGACTGGAGCCTTCGCAATGCAGATCCACAGCGCCCTCCTCCAGTCCATCCTGGTGCTATGCGGGTCCTGGTCACAAAGTGCGCCTCCGGAGTGCCCCACCTACTCGGGTCCTGATGGACACGATGCCACTGCGGTACCTCGAACTCCCGGAAAGACAGCGTTGTCGTTGTCGGGGCTAAAGCACTTATCGTGCTGACCCGGAAGCCCTCCGCTACCTCCGGCTGGAGATATCGGATGCGGAGAGACTCTCCTCTTCCGACAGCCTCCGCGTTTCGTTCTCCTCCTCTTCCCGAGTCATCCAAGGTAATCAGGCTATCCGTGTTACGGGAAGACCCAGAATCTATGAACGACTCGTCCTGGAGGAAAACTCGGTCCCTCCCACTCCCTCTGGAAGGGCGCCCGGTATACCAGCTACGATTGCAGCTAGGGTCCAGCAGCGTCTCCCACTCCCTCCTACTCGAGTCATCCCAGGTATTCAGGTTTCCGTTTTTACAAGAAGACCCAGAATTCTGGAATGCCTTCGGGGATCGCTAGGTATAGTAACCACTATTGTGGCCAAGGTCCAGGCAGCTCTCTCCTTCCAACACTGACTTCTTTGGGGTTCTGACACGTCTTTTATACCAAATTTTACGTTTGCATTCCTTTCTTACCACTGTAATTTTTTGCTGAGGGATGTCTTTCTCTAACCCATTGCATTTTATGTGTTACAGTACTTTCGCTCAGGCAAGAGACGACTTACGCCGAGTTGAACATAAAGTAAAGGTTCTCAATGAGCATTAAAGCAATAGAATTGTAAAGAATATAATAGGGGAATAGTAAACATATTAGAAAAATGTGATTGAATATCTGTGACCGTTCATGTCAAATAACTCACAAAATGTAGGTGTAATACACTGGGCAAATCAAAAATTATCTAAACTCTTTATTCTAAAATCAGTCGTTCTGCTCCCTGTTTGTGCTTCTTCTTCGATGAATTTCACACCCTCTAAACAGAGAAATAAAATCACTACTCGTTGTTCCTGTTTGGTGAAATTTGTCAGCGAAGCGGACATATTCAAAATGTAATAGCCGAAAGGCAAATGATGCGATCGTGATAAAATTTCACACACGTTGTAATCATACCAACTCTAAGCACGCACGCGTAAATGGTAATATAACATTTTAAAATTTATGTTGTGTTATGGCGATACTTTTTGATACACTCTAGTAATTATTTAAATTTTTCTTTCACAATAGTTCAGAATTAGTTATTCAACTACATTATATTTATTATTTGTTTTTGATTATGTCTATATTTACAACTTCAATTTTAGTAGATATGCATTGTATCCGGACGAAGGGACCACTGGTTTTGAACCACGAAACATTCAATAAATAATGCTTTTAAATATATTTTCTTCTTTGATATCAATAAAATGACGTAGTGGTAATATTTATATTAATAATAAGAAAATACTTTATATAAACCATATATCTATACTTAGCATTTAAATTTTCAGTACCTATATATGTCATATCCTAGTGAAGAGACTATTGGCCCCGAAATGTGCTGATAATTCAATAACTAGTGATTTATACAAAGTGTTTTCTTGTTTTAATGTAAAGTGTTTTCTTTTAAGAAATAATAATAGATAGCATATACAAAACATGCATATACAAGTACATATGTCTTAATTTTCAATGGTTAACTTAAGGATATTGGCAGTTGTAGTTTCTCAGAATGGAAATGTTCCAGGTTTATATCCGACCAAATATTTTTTCAATAAATATGTTTTTTTTGTATATCTTTCTGATTGATTTATCTAATTTATATCAAATACTGCAGATAATATTCTTAATTGATATATCTCAATAAAATTTTCATAAGAAGTTAACAAGTTATCATTAAAAAATAAATTTAAAAAAAAATAGTGTGAAATAAGTTTTAATGTTTACTAAATAAATGATAAGGTAGTTAAATTAAATTACAACTTTCCCATTGGAGAAATTAAAAATACAACACGTCACAGAAATCCAAATATTTTGGAATGTGAACCAACTTCCTACGGCGTCATAATTTACACATACCGGCGCTACTGCTGTCATTGTCCGATTCATTAAGCCCGGTGCCAGCGCGTCTGTCAGTGTCGGCCGGCGTCTACAGCGGGAGAGGAATACCGGCTTAACGTATTATTATAATAAACATGGTTATTCACAACCGGACACCGCAGCCGGTTTCTGTACTCCTGGTACTTTGAAGGCGGCCGCCGACACGTCAGGTCCGTATTACCTACTTACTATCCGTGAAGCTGTTGTGTATCCCATCCGTGTTTTCTGATTGTTGCAATGTCAGTTGACAGTCGTATATCGGTACACATCCTATTGGATAATTTATATAGCACCATTTTCTTTAAAAAATTAACCTCAAGGACGCTTTACATGTAAACTGTTTAGTCCTTCTCTATTTAAAAAAATTGCGTGAACTTCTGGATATAACTTCAGATTTTTTTATGAAAGTCTCAGTTAATTGCTAGTCAACGTGGTCGACTACGTGGTCAACTATAGTAGCCGCTTGGCGGCTGGCAGTGACCGCTGCGCGGCCATTGGCAATGGCGGCTATGGTGGGCGATTCGCAGCCAATGGTGGCCACTGCGCGGTGTCTGCTTGCTGCAAGGCCGTGCTGTCGGTTATGGTAGTCGCTTCGCGACAATTGATAGCTACTGCGCAGATAGGTCTGAAAGGTCCTCATGGCAGCTACACATATATATGATAATAATTTCGTTGTCTCTCGGTCCATAACTTGTTGGAATTACAACTTAAGTTAATTAGAGTGTGACACGTAACCAGCCCGTGGGCCAGGTCACGCGCAAGGGTCGTTGTTAATTACACCCGTGATTTTTCATGGGTGTACGGGTAGTTTAGATATAATTAAGAAAAAGAATTTTTTCAGTATTTCTAATCTATAATAAGTCAGAGCGAGGTTTTAAAATTAATATTTTAAACTGCTTCAAAATTTATTAATAGTTCAAGTTAATTTATTAGTTATCAATTGTCAAATAAACACTCTTTGCCATCATATTAAAAAATTGAAATTGAAAATTGAAAATAAAAAGTAGCTTTTTAAAGCGATAAATAGTTTAAAGAGAAAACGTAAATATTTCGCTAACATAGCTGTTATTGCGCCGAACTGACAACTGACAGCTGGGTTATGGCTGGTTGATCATAACCAAAAAAAGAATGTGAAATTGGAGAAATTTACAAACAATTTTGAAACACAAATATGTATGTTAAAAATTAATAAACGTGCATAAATATTAAGTACATTATTTTTATAAGTGACCATTTTTATTTTACGTGTATAATATTTCTACACATTAAATATTATCTGCATGTATTTTAAAACAATCCATACTTTTCGCTACATTATACGATTTCGCCATTTGTTTTTTTTTAACTGGCAACAGAAATCATCCACTGACCGCATTTTTGTCGTAATTAATATGTAGATTCCACCCATAAAAAATTGTTTTATAAACCATTTTTTTCTAAAGATGTTAAGAGGGTGGAAAGGAATATAGAGTACCTTAGATTGAGACAAATATTAATTTATATTATTAGTTATCGATATATTCAGGGCACAATTTCACACACTTTTTCAAGATTCGAAAATAACTATTACGAAAATAACTGCAATACAAAAGTTATATATATAAAATTAATTAAAGTCATCATTTTATATGGAATACAGACATTTCTCGGTAGATATATTATTCTTACATAACCATACAATTACATAAAAAGTTATTAATTGAAAATAATGAAGTGCATTACATGCTTTTATATTTTCTCTTCCCCCTGATTTACTCGTATTTTTGATGCAAATCTATACCGTTCGAATCAAACCTTTGTTTCCACCCACAAATTTATTTTCAACTTAATCCTTAACCAGTGCAACGCCAGGTACGAACAACTAGTGATTGTGTATAAATAATTTTGATAGGAAAATTACGAGTAAACTTACTTTATTTAGATTTTTTTCATATTATACGGTTACCTAAAATCACGCTTCAATGTCCCCACTGCACGCCCTGATAGATATATTCTGTAAAAAATAATATAAACTCAAAACGTATAATATATTTAAGGGTAATAATAAAAGGTAATAATAAGTAAAGCCTTTTGCTAAGGGTAATCCGTACCCTATTTTTATAACACCTTGTATTGGATCTTGATCCGCTGAAAAATGCGAGTATGCCCTGCATAAAAAATATTAATATTAAATACGAATTTGATCAGATTTTCCATTTAGAAATTTACCTTGTACGGATAAAAACACGAAAGGAGAAATTAACTGAGACCCATTTCGGGTCAGGGTCATATACGCCGATGGCGGATTGGCCAGCCAAGCCGACTCATACTTGCCTACATCGTTATGCAAATTATTCACAATAAATCGGCTGCGGCCCGCAGAAGCGCTGTTTTAAGGAAAGAGAAAGGATTCAGGATACCTCCTTTCTAGGTTACGTCGTTTGAATTTATTTGACGCCAGATTAAATTTTACATTATTCAAATTAATGTTACGCGGATAAATAGTGACATGAGATTTTTTTTTAATGAATGGTGAGTTTTGAGGTCACTATGTATAATCGTACTGGTTTGGACCTATGGAAATTTGATATTTTTGTTTTCTTTTTCTTACATAGTTTTTATGAATCATATTGTTATTTTTTCATTGCAAACATAAATATATTGTAATTGAAATTATAAATTACACATTGTATATAATTTTATTTTCACTTATTTTGAGCCTACGACTTACGTGTAGGCTGGCACGTGCAATGAGTACAATTAATCAAGACTTTAACGTAAATTTATAATATTGCGAAGTTTTTATGAGTAACTGCAATCTATTTCTTCTTCTTCTTACTACTTATAATCTTTTTCTTCTTACTGCTTAAACTTCTCTTTTTAATTTACTCAAATCTATAAGATGTACTTGAATCTTTTTAACCGCAATCTAAATTTACACAAATCTAAATTTATACAAATCTGTTATATGTACTAATTGAACCTTTTAACTGTACATCTGTCTTATGTTACTTTTATTATTTTATATTTTGTTTATTTTGTAAAAGCCCATAAGGGCGTTAAATAAATTTAAAAAAAACTTTGTGGAAGTTCATTGTAATTAACTATGAATAAAACACATCTTTGTTTACTTCGCACAGTAAGACTTTAATTAAATTAAAACTTAATATTACTATATAGGTATTACTATTATGATGCAATAAGCATCGAAAACGTTTTAATTTAATTTTTTAACTAAACTACAGTGTCACTGTGGGAAGTAAACAACGTTGTGTTTTATTAATTGTTAATTTATATTTCGGAAAAAGCATCGAAAGTAAATATTTCTGTCAAATATTTCAAGATATATCTATTTTGATATTTTTGTAAACATATGTTCACGTAAATATCATGCTTCAATGTTCCCACTGCATGCCCCTGCGCGTAGGGATGTTTACACGAAGCCTGCTCAGCCACTAGGTGCCGTTACTTAGTACGAGTAGTAGCCGTCATGCGTCATCACCTGCCAATTAACATTTTTTGAGAATGACCCGGATGTTCTAGTCTGTTCTACGCACCACGCCTCCGCAGTTTATAAACTAGTTCAATTCGGGCTGTCAAATTTTATATGTAGTCATTTATCTATTTTCGTAAGTCCGACGAATTGGTCAACGAAACGCGTTTGTTAGTAATGCTGACTGATTAATTGGATATAATTACATTCATGTTTCCATTACAGATGAGTTAAATGCATTTTTCTGTATATATGGAACACATTTCAATATCAGCGGCGATATAAATTTTAAAATTTGGTCCATGATAGTTATCGTAATAATTTTAGCATCACAAGTTATATTTAAGGGGTGTAAAAAGCAAACGCAGCAATATCCAAAAAAAATTAATGTAGCCACCGGGGATTACTAATTTAGAATGTACTGAATTCAAGATTTTCTATCTCTTCCAAAATCATCTTTCCAAATGACAATTAATAGTAAAAGCAGCAATATCCACATCAACCAATTAACCTCTCCAATGATGTGTTACGGGACAAAATGACCGCTTCATACTAAAGTGAGAGTTGATGTCGATTTTAGATTGAAACATCATAGCAAAGACAGCAATGTCCACTATTTGATAGTAAGCAGATAACAAAAATTAAACGGAAAAAAATGCATTTTATATTTAGCTCCATTTACTAGTACATTTCATAAAATGTGACGTTTTGATTAGTCATTCAAAAAAATTGATTTTATATTTTTTATTGAGGAATTACTGAGATGGGTCAAACAATTTACATTGGAGAAATTCGTGATACAATCACGGGGTGATTTGATTTTACACTTATATATATACTACGTCTTCTATTAATGTCTCTGGATATTTTCATAATTAACTTAAACGTAAACATAAAAATAAACGATTCACTATTAAAATTATCTCAGAATTATTGCCACCAAAATTACTACGGCAGTAATTGGGTTCTTTTATTTCATTAACACATCAATCTTTAAAATATTATAAATATTATAAGTTATTTTTTTGTTTCTGTTATTTTTTTGTTTCTTCTTGTAACTTTATCAATCTTTTATGTTGCAATTTTTATCTACCTATCTTTTTAACTACCAAGTTATTTTTTATTCTTTTTTTTTAATCAATCTTTTATATATTTTTTCTGTATAATACTTAACTCTTTTTCGTATATTATACAATTGTGATTTAATTTAGAATAAGAAAAATTTTAAATTGAGAAATAAAACTACCCTATAACAGATTACACCTAGCGGAGCGTTATAAGCTAAATTTAAAAAGTGTAAGTAGGATTACATTTTAATAATAATAATAATAACTTTTGGAATGTAATGTATGTAATAAAAAGGACAGAAGAATAAATAAATAAATATATTAAAGATTTCTCACAGAGGCAAAGCTATTTATATGGGAAAGTAGGTATGAAAGAGGCTTTGGGTGTTTTATATGATCATAGCTTTAAACTCTAGCTAACTAGATATCTCATCACCAGCGGCGATATCTTTATACTAGTACATGGGGATGACAAATTTCAACTAAAGATAGTTTTAACGTAAGTACAAATAAAAGGTGAAGCTCGGTTTACAAATAATACATATACAATTCCAAAAAAATTGACAGATCAATCATGGGGGGAATCGGCGATCGTTACAATGTGTAAAGCGATCACTTAAGCCAATCTTCAAACACCCAGAGACTTCCGTACCTACTTCCATATTAAAGGCTTCGACTCTGTGAGACATAATATACATAATATATTATGTATAGTTGGTAACAGCATGATCTATGTTTATGCCTACTGCACGCAACTGCTGGATAGATCACATCCTGGGTACGTATATAAATTTTATTGTTAATTGGTCAGAATGCTGGTCGTTTTGAGGTGTGTCGAGCAAAGTCCAACGACGGAATGTTCAGTGATGCCTATAACAGTGAAATAATGCAAATGTCAATGGGTCATAGATATAAAATATAAAATATATTGTAGACAGATCGGTCCCTGTGGGACGCCCTGATTCGCCGTAGACCGTCTAGTCAATTATTCCCGTTTTTAAGAGCACAATTTTATTGTTTCGGAAATGAACATTCACCTTCAAATAACCGATCATTTTAATTTTGTTTCTTCGCGCCTCCAAGTCTCGAAACTCGTTGACACAGATCAACATTCGTAACTCCGTCTTAAATCATCACGTGGCTACACGTGTGCATTGTTTGTGCTTCTCAGCATCCAGCGCCTTTCTGAAGCTCTTCAGATGAGAGGAAAATGGAGTTTGTGTACTTTTCGGCCATTGTTTGCGCGGAGAAGTTAAAAAATCTTGAAGAATATTTATCATTATAATTATAGAGCTATTCGTAGGTGTTGGGTGACCAATTAACATATTTCTTCTTTTCCAGGTCACAGATATGTATAGGATACATTGAGAGTTCAAAATGGTACCCACTTTTTTTTTCCACAATCATCTTCCTCCTTTTATACCTACGAGAATACATATTTTGTATTAACAAGGTCAAAAACGTCTAATATATTTCTATTAAGATTTTTATATAATTAAAGCGGAAATTGGACAACTTTGTTTATTGTATATTATTTATGCTACAAACAAGAAAATGATGATCGGTCAAAAATGAAACATTTTCAAAGACGAACTTTCTTCACAAGCTGCCAAAAACTAGTTCGTATAAACGGAAACAGACTTAATTTATACAATTAATTGTAATTAATCAATTTAAAGAACCGCCACATAATAAAAAGTCCATTGACTATTGGAACACAGCATATTGAGTGGGTATGTCAACAAGTACGGAATAGGTAACAATTTCGTTTATGTAAGTGACGTGCGCGCGGTTGTCACCAAAAATTAGACCAAAAATTAGAAAGAAAAAAACGCTATACTGTGATTACTTGCCAAACTGGCAGACGTAAAAAAATGATGCGCAAATATAAAAAGGCTTCAAAAGGAAAATATCCTGTTCAATGTGATTCTCTTACAGTTTCAAGAAACTTTGATGCATAGGTAAAATAGGAGAAGCATTAACATGTAGTTATACAGAAGCATTGATTAATTTTTGAAATGTTATATTATACTTTTAATACTTATAACTTCCCCAAAACGTATTTATTTGTTCCAAACATGAATTGCCTTCTAATATTTCACATGCTGTCTTTTTTTCCTCCTCGAATACCATCGCTTTTGACTTGTTAACATTCAAAACAAACTTGTATCTGTAATTCTTGTTCGTTAATTGCCATTAATATTGCGTCATCCACGTACAGTAAAAATCAAATTAAAAAATTAAATCGCTCATTTTCGTTCCCACTCATACTTTCCAGTTAAATAAATTAAAAACTTTGTGTTAGTTCATTGTAATTAACTAAGAATAAAACACAACTTTGTTTACTTCTCACAATAACACTTTAATTAAATTTAAACTTAATGCTACTATATAGGTATTACTGAAGACGATGCAATTTTTAATTTTTTAACTATATATAAAAAATAAAATCGCTCATTTTCGTTCCCATTCATACATTCCAGTCCTTACACATAATTATCCATACTAATGTTCTACAACTATGGAGACATTACGTAACCCTGCTTGACACCTTTTTTTAATATCAAATCACGGTGTGAATGATTCATTAAAAGTAAAACACGCAATACTTCCATCGTACAGGGATGCAATTGCGTGTATAAATAAATATAAGTTCCTTTACACCTGTAACCTGCCTTCCACAACCTTCCTCTTATAATTTAATTGCTCATTTGTTGGCGGCTATAATCATTTATTTTTGCCTTAAACATACCCAATTTCAAATTTCCGTGAGAATAGTTACGTACGTGTAAGAAAAAAGTAAGTAACGAAAAGGAAAGACTGTTTATTTTTAGCACTATTGTAAAATCAAGCATCGCCCGGCACTTTTTTATAAACGGTAAAGGTGTGGCAAAAAAAAACACTAAGGTGCTTTTCTTAGCCATTTTAGCTCAAGTCCGACATCGTTCCCATTTCGAAGATACAAAACGCGTGGGCGCGCATGCGCAATGGGACTTAACACGGTAACACAAAAAGTCACTACAGGTGGATGCTCAACATGGATGAATCTCGCTTTGTCTCTTTTTCGCACGCTCAATTTCCCTAAGTCCACCACTTTCGAGTCACGCGCCCGGGGCGACCGACCGACGGTTGACCTAAAGACGTGGAATTACTCGACGATGCGCGCGCAGAGAAGATAAACAGGACATTAGCACTTCAGCGCACACTTCCGTAATTCTAAAATTGTTTAAAACTCATACAGGATGTTACAAATAAATCCAAAAGTAAGAATTTTGTTGTCCCTTCCTAGAACACTATTGCTGATTTCATTCCGTTTTCTAAATTACAAAATTGATATCAAATAAAATTATAACATTAACTCTATGCTTTTTTATAAACTTTTCTAAAATAGATTTTATTCCTTTTTATGCTTATTGAAAATTAAAACATTACTATATCGCATACGTCATTGGTATTAAACATTAATTAAAATATATAATATAATTCTCTGCTTTACAATTTCCGTCTCTAACGCTATCAGATGGCTCAAATAATACTAAATATAATGTAGTAATCAGGTATTAGAAGCACAAAATCATAATCTCTTATAATGTCCATCACTAACGTTATCAGAACGCTACGCTTCTCTAGATAGCGCTGTTCTCACAGCCTTAACTGGAGGCAGAAATATATAAAAATAAAAAAGTACGTCATTTTTGACGTGTTATAAAGCTAGTGTAATAACAATTTTACGATCTTTCGTTTATTTCGCATATCAGTAATATATAAATATAAAACAGCAAATTTAGAAATTTTAAACATGGTATTAATATAAAGACGTACTTTTTGATTGTGATTAAATTGAATTGTGATCCAGTGATAGGGAGATCAAGAATTCATTTCCTACATCATCAAAAATCTATATTATCAAAATAATATTTTTTTACATTTACATGCTTACGTATAAATAATAGAAAATCATTAGTAAATTATCTTTTCAAAACAATCATTATGCAAATTGATGTATGGATTAATAATTTATGAAGCTGATTTATTGTTGATCGACCTATTATAATTCTGAATAATGAAGTTGTTAAGTTAAGCAATATAACCGTTTCACATTTACAGATTCACCAATCAATTCTGTCTGTGTTCCTCCCACATCTCAATTTTCATATAAATGCCTAAAGCACGATGGCTCAATCATTTTAATTAATTTAATTATAATTTAAAATTAATTGCATCTTGTTTGAAATAACAAAATAATTATATCCAACTTCGTAACAAAAAAATCATAATGTGTAAAATCCTATTCTGGGTTATTGGAACAGATTATTTACAAATTACATGTATGTGAGTGTGTGAAAACATTAGGGGTGCAAAATTTAAAATCACCCTTTAGCAATTGACTAGCTAAGAACCCCTACTCCTTCGACAATCTTTCATTCCACAAGCCACGCAACACCTTCCCCAAAGTACTGACATGAGATGGTAGAAGCAGAAGGAATTAAAGGAATAATCGAAGATTTTATAGCACTCTACACCTTTCGAGAAATCGCTAGATAGGTCTGTAACAGTCCACTGGATTCTGAAAGCATCGCGAAGCGACATTACTATAAAAGGAGATTGACCGAGCAACTGCGCACTAAGTTTAATAAATATATATTTAACTTTTCAAAGCAAGAAAACACTTTGTGGCTTGACATTATAAGAAATTTAAGAAAAAATTACACACTATGTTTTAAACCACTTAATTGCTATACATTTGTCAACTAGTTTCGGTTGGACTCAACCTTCTTCAGGACAATTACAATATAGACTGATATATTGTCAGTCTATATTGTAATTGCCCTGAAGAAGGTTGAGTCCAACCGAAACTAGTTGACAAATGTATAGCAATTAAGTGGTTTAAAACATAGTGTGTAATTTTTTCTTAAATTTCTTAAATATATATTTAATTAATTTCCAGAGTTACGTTTGCCTCTTCTGGGTATAAGTTGACATTCATTCTGCACATTTAAATCCCACCTGCACTTAATATTTTATCATCATCATCACCGGCACATACCTTTTCAAGTATCTTTGCCACTACAATTTGTCTTCTGTCTTTTTGCACATGATGCAAAAACATTGATGCCGACCACGCGCGCCACGTGCAACGCTATCCCACCATCACAGCCAATACTCCTTATCCATGGGATTTGGGATGAAATTCTTACTTCACTGGTCGAAACGTCGAGAACTGAATCTCTACACATCCATACGGTCCGTATGAAATATACGTTTTATTGCAATACCTAAATATGTCGAATGACCGTAGCATACATCTTAAATTTTAGAAATGTATCATCAAACATAATAATTTCGTTGTCTGTACGTTCGTCTATCTGTCTGTCCCTGTAACTTCGTGTAATGCACTTAAGTTCATTCGAATTCACGGCTATAAAATGGAGATGGAGCTTGAACCCCAGCCCACCAAACCCGAAACAGCCGATAAACACATGTCGCTACGGCCGCCTCCTTCCACGTTTCCTTTAAAGTCTCTAACTCAGTACATTATAAATTAGTAATGACTAAAAATACAATGCAATACAATAATTCTTAAACATATATTGTATTGCATGCAAAGCGAACCATTTTCATGGCTATAAAAGGAGTTATAATGCCTTTAAAAACATTTTAAAAGTCATTAGACGCAAAAAAGCTTCGGATTTGCATTCTTCTACAGAGGAATTACGGTAGTCAGATTCATGTGGCTGCTGTTAGCAATCAAGAATTCAGTATTTATTCATAAACCCCAGTTAGAGCTTTGTGAATTTCATAGAATAACAGAGTAGGTAATCAAGTTGCAGAGCATTTCATGAAGTTTACGCTACTCTCTCTTCACTCTCAATCTTCACATTTCTCTCGAATTCGCTTTCAAACGGTAAACGTAATGAAAAGGAACGGAACGGTAAACACAAATATTATATCGCAAACAATGTAAGTGAGGGAACTAAAAAATAATCTACATTAACTTTTTATTAAAAACAAAAATATTATTTGTAAGTACCGGCTTCTTAATTGTCAGAAGCAGATAAAATTTGTATTTTATTCATTTTATGTAAAATACTGAGTCAATGTTTGAGATAAGAAATGATTTCATTTTAAGGGTGGATTATATGATCCTTGTCCGTTCACCCATTAATTTTTTATTTAATTTAAATTCAAAATGTGAAAAACCCCAAACTCTTTGAAATCGGGAATGTGTCTATTAGATGATGTTAACTAGTGACACATAAATGTCACAATTTTAAATAAAATATATTTTAAAACATAAGTGTTTCCAGAATACTTGAAATATGACTTTTTTAAAACTGAAATTTAAAAAATTTGAGCTACGAATAAAATTGGACTAACTTCCATAAAGAAAGACCAGGCCAAACAAGTTCATTATTTAAGAGGTATAAAATCAAAAGCAGCAATATCCAAAAAAAATTATGTATTGTGAAATAATGAAGTTACCCAGGATTACTTATTTAGAATGTGATCCCAGATTAGCTCCATCCCTTATGTTTCCAAATCACTATTAAAAGCAAAGGCAGAAAAATCCTCGTAGTGTAAAAAGCAAGAGCAGCCATATCCACTTCAACCAATCAGCCCCCAAGGATATGTCAGGTGACAAAATGACCGCTTCATACTAACGTGAGAGTTGATATGGTTTTTACCTTGAAACATCATGGCAAAGGCAGCAATATCCAGTTACGTAAATATTTACAGCAGCCATGTCCACTATTTGATAGTTAGCACAGCAATATCCATATTTGTCGGTCTTTGCTGTTGTTTGTTCTTTGTTCGGTCTGTGACAGTGTTTTCACTCCTGTTGCTACAATTATTAATTTTTCTTCATTTTTTTTATTATAATGTAATCCTGAATAATGCTTCTGTAAACTCCAAAAATCGTCCAAAAAAAACTCCAAATAAACGTCCAAAAATCAAAGCCAACTGCTCCAGCTTGGAAGAAAATGTCACTTTCGACCAAACTAAGTATTTAAAATCAATACTTGGAAGAAAATGTCACTTTCGACCAAACCAAGTATTCAAAATCAATACTTTGCCCAGTTTTATCTGACTGTTTTTTTTTTTTTTTTTAATATTTTTCTGATTACTATTATGACTATCTATTATAACTATTATGACTATTGTCACCCGATATTGGCTTGACGTCGAGACATTGGACACCCTGTACACTAAAAGGAAAACTGAGGTAGCAATTATTTTTTTAAATTAATTTTTAATAACATGTAGGTGTCATAGATTTTTGAGATTTGTTTTTTGATTAGGGACAGTTTTTTCGTATTTATCTCAGAAACACTTCAGTGGGATATTGATGCCTTTGCTTTTATACCCCTCGTATACAATATACACCAACAATACGATGACATTATTGAAATATTTCCCCCTAAAATAATGACATTTAATTGTTATGCAATCAACTAAATAGCGATTACGTATTTTTAATTTGCTTTCATATTAGTATTTAACTATTTATTCATGTCCCATATATTTCTTTTTTTATTTTGTTAATTAATTTTTAATTTTTATTATACGTTGTATCCTGATGAAGAGGGACCATTGGCCCCGAACATGTTGGTATTTTCACCAAATTAGTGGTGTAAACAAATTATATTCTTGCTAATTATATTAATAAGGTCACCATAAAATCATGTTGCATTTATTTAAGATGAAAAAAGTATACATATTTAAAATACACGTCAGAATCAAGATGTCGCATTAACAAGCCAAACGGGTATACGCAAATGCGCGAAACTGACCACTTTGTATGCATTGAAATGCAAGTGTCACAGAATGCAAATCATTGCGGCAATCGCTCAAATTCCAATCCTTTCCTCTGACCTGTTCTTGCTCGTTTCCATTTTGCATCCTACTGGCGTCTCATGTGTTCCGGTACAAATTTGCAGAATACCAAGAGTGCTGGCGGAGTTAAAGATAATAAACAACTGCTCACTTCTTACACATTCATAAATCGCATAACATCACACGACAAGTTGGCAGTCGGGTTCAAATGGCGGTAATTTATTTCTCAGCGTGTCTTTTATTTTATTTTTGTTTTGCGATGTTTTCACGACGTTCATAAAGTTAAGGCGAAAAACCAATTTTTTTGTTTAATGCGTACTAGTCATTTGTAGTAGTGCCAAATTAGCACACTTTACTGTTATTTTATCAAGTACCTACCTACTTAAAAAAATTAACACTTATTTTACTTGCGATTTATATCTTGGCACATATCTGTGCGTACGCGTATATTTTCTCTTTGACCTCTTACAAAAGTTTAGTATTATTAAAAAAAATAACATTTTTAAATTTATTTTGGCATTCCTAATTTTATTATTTCAAGATATTTTGTGAAAATATAATTTTGTGTTAATACATAATTTTTAGCGTTATTATTACGATTTTTCGAGCCAGACGACAGTTTTTTGATTTTACTACGTAATGAAGTCGTGAAACCAATCTTGAAGAGGAACATCTTTAAAGATATTATTAGATTCTTCGAAAATTTTTAAAAAAGTGCATAAAGTTGTAATTATAAAAAGAATAAGGTGAATCAATTAGAAAGTTATACAAAAAATTTATCTTTCGAAAAAATATGAACAATAGATATAAAGAAAGATTTTCTGTATGGATTATTTTTTTTATAATTTGTGTCTTTTTATATTTCTAAAATTTACAAACATAAGTAAAATTGTTTCTTTAATTAAAAAATAAAAGACAATATATTTTCTATTAACAATCAATTCTAAAATATATCTTTCATAGAGGATCTCATTATTTATCTGTATTTATTGTACCAACGAAATCGAAATCTGATATAAATCTTAAATAATCTATATATTCTTTCTTGAACCCCGGGCCAGCAAACCCGAACCGGCCGCTCTCCGTGGACCGCCAAAAAGATACTATAAATATATACTAGGGCTTGGCAAAGACGCGAATGTTCCTTCATTTTTGACGGGTTACGGCTAATGTGTTGTTATCAATATATTTTGTACTTAATATTCTATTAGTGCCATTAAAGTATCATTAAAAATAAAAATACTTAAAATTTAAATGACACAAATTCAACATGTTTATAAAAATACTTAAATTATAAATGACGCAAATTTAATATGTTTATAAAAATATTTACTTTTTATTTTCTTTGTGTTGTGCGATAAAATTTAATATTAATATGTACACTTATTTCAATCAAGTGGCAACATACATACCTTAGAAAATCGTTCATTCTTTAAGCTTCACTATTTATTCTTCATTTTATTTATTCTTAATTTATCGTTTGGATCGTTCAGTTTTATCTAGGTATGTAAGATTTTTTCACACATCTCAATGCCAAGTTCAATGGCACGACACGACGGGCATTCTCTCTCGAGAAATTCTGTTTGATTTTTTCTTCTTCGACCGATGGACCGTGCGTCTGGCGGCACTGACTGGGTCAACAATAAAATATACAGCAAACACGAGCCTACAAACCCACATCAACAATCAACAATATGTGGGCCTGTTATAAACTACCGATTTGATGCGTGTTTGAGTGCGGGTCTTGCGCCACACTCCTGCTTCTTCACTCCCAACCCCTATCCGTTATGTCTCAGCAATCATACTGATCCAATACATGTTCTAGAAAGTTCTATGTAGATTATTTTGTACCATATATATAATTTAGTTAATACTAGCTATAACCCATAAAAATGATAATACTTTTACGTGCCGGTTCCTAAAGAATAAGTATTTACTTATTTATAGCCGACACCCACGAAATAGTAATAACGCCTTTTACCAAAATACATATTTAAACACTTTTTTGATATTTCCCCCGCCGGCAGATAATGGCACCTAGTGTTTAAAACCCTGGCGATTGTGGCGATTGTGCGTGCGTAAAACTAACGTGACAACATAATTAAATAGTTAATATTATAAATAAAATAGACATTAAAATAAAATCAAAAATAAAATGAGAAAAACATTTGCGGTACCGGGAATCGAACTCATGCCCACCGGGTGAGAGCCAGATATCCTAGCCACTACACCATATAGGATACGCCATTGATTGTGGAGAAAATGTTTATAAAGCACTTAGTATATATTTTAGAAAATATATTGTGCGCTCTATATATTTTTTGGGTACATATGGTACACATCTTTGCTAAGTTCTACATGTAGTCTACATTTGAAGGGTCACGGAGACATACGGATATTGCTATCACCGAACATGTGGTGATGGCAACTTCCGTAGGTCTCCACGTTTGAGTTTGCTCGCCCGGGGTTCAAGCCCTATCTCCGGCCGTTTAATTTCGTTATTTTAGCCGTGAATTCTAACGAAATTACCGACGTTACACGAAGTTACGGGGACAGACAAAAAGACGAACGGATAGACGAACGGATGGACAGACGGACAGATAACGAAATTATTATAATTGAGATAGTCGCATACCTGGATGAGATCACGATTGATGGATGGATGATGATTGGTCATTCTGTTCTGCGTAGAAAATGCAACAGAAAACGTATGATAGCTCGCTCCGCTCTCAACTCTGCTTAGAGGCAAGTCACAGAATTCATAAAATTAAAAAAAAATATATTTTCAAAACACCAATATTTAACAAGGACTCACACAAAAAAAATGACCCAAGTTTGTTGGTCTGACAATTGTCATTATTTACAAATTACAAGAACACAGTACACATTTCAACTTTTTTCGACTCAAACTCATTAATAATGTGCAATCAATATATTAATTACGCCAAAAATGCGGTCAGTGGATGATTTCTGTTGCCAGTTAAAAAAAACATTTTAGATTACATTAAAAAGATTAAAAATATAGAATTATAGATAAGATTATAGATAGAAGATTTAAAAATATAGAAAAAAAACATTTTAGATTACATTAAAAAGATTAAAAAATATAGAATACGAACTGACATTAATTAAAAAACATCCAAATCCAAATTACGAAAATTAAAGTATCGGAAATTAAAGTGTTTTTTAATATTTTCATGGAACCCGTGTATTCAAATATTCAAAACAGCCAACGTAATTGCAGCCAGTTGTGACACAGAAATTTTTTGTGCTTCATTAATACGTTCAAAACATTTATTTATTAAACATTTATTACGCTTTATATTTTTTTAAACTGTGAAGTGAACTTAACCCTAGATTTTTAAATATACGTCTATCATACACCCTCAAAAGTCTCACAGCGCGTGGCGCGAAATGTTTTTAATGTTTTAATTCCAAATAAAAGTTCATTCTAATGATTCTTTGTAGTTTTTTTTTCAATATCTCCCGTAATCATTAAATGAGAATATGTTTATGAACAATGTAACCCTAAATATAGTTTATGAATCTAGGGTTAATGTCACTTTACGTGTCATTTTCTCCGTATTAATACATAAATAAATATGATTGTAACCCACAATCAGATAAAATGCTATATAATTTATTAATAAATAAGACGCTGTAATTTTATCAATAAAAATAAATACAAATAAGAATTCGATAGTTGTTTCATTTTAATGAAGGGGCATGCATGAGGAATGTACGTTTTGTCTGTCACTGACATCTATCATAGACAGTAAACCTGATTTTTTCTCCGGAATATTAATTGAATTCATTATTTTCAAACTCGCCAAACTTTAAAAATCAAAATTGGTAGCATCACAATGTTATACAATAACTATCAAGATACAAAAAAAGGAAAAATATTGCTTCTTTCAGAATACGGCCGATTATCGAGTTCTATTAACTTTGTAACAGCGTGGAAGTTCGATTTTTCAGAAGTTCTATGCGATTTATGGATGGAGCGGATTTTTTCAAACGTAATTATTTTATCTATATATATTTATATACATATAGGTATATATATATTGTATTTTGTTTATAAGAGCACCTTTAAATAGGGTTCCGGTATTGTAAAACACTTTCCTTTTCTTGATATTTTGTAAATTTTATTTTCCGTGTTCACAGAAATAATTGGCCGCGAAGCGGTAATAGGTAAACAATTGTGTTTGTTGGGTAGCAAACATAATTGGCCGCGCAGCTGCCACAATAGCCGCCCGCAGGGCCCAGCAGAGCAATCGGCGATAGCCGATTGCTTACCTGCTGGTAAAGTTTAATTCAATATAATCCAGTAATACTTTAAAAATATGAAATACGTAAAAAAATCCTGGATTAAAAATAATAGGCAAACACAAAATTGTTGCTCACCCAAACAAATTAATACCTATATTAATTATTTTTTACTGTTACTTTTCTATTTAACCATTTTTTATGCATACTCAATAATGAAGATATTTATTTTTATTTTTCGTTTGTTTTGACACCTAATTGTACAACTAATTTATAAATTATGCTTGTCCCAAAAAAAATGCTTCTAGGGTAGAGGCAGATAAATTCTCACCTAAATTGTGAATAAATTAATACATGACAAGCAATTGTTCCAAAATTGAGGCATTGTAGGTCAGTTTTTTATCTCCACATCTATTCGGGAGAGAGACAAATTTATATGATCGCTTCACGCCAGACAGTAATTCAACAACGCACTTGTTCCATGCTATCGGTTATGTACAATGTGTTATTATTTTTAATTTAATGTAAATTTAACACATTAATAATAATCATTGTTAAAACATTTTTAAAACTAACATAAGAAAAATGCATGTATTCAGATCATATGTAAAAATCATATGTATGTATTCAGCATATTTGTAACATTACATATTTCACTTGGAAGGAAAATTTAAAAATAATAGCCGTTACATTTTGTTTTTCTAATTATGTGCTTTGGATTTATTAATCGGTGGATAAATTTGTACTTATTTTCATGAATTTCAAAGATAGTTACAGTCAGAATGCTACAGTTATATTTAAAGTCAACATTCCCGTACGTTACAAATAAGGATCTATTTCTTTAGACTGGAGTTTTTGCTTTAGGTACTTACTTGAGTGTTGCAGAGAAATCCGCTATTTCTGGTAACAAGTCGCGGATACATTCTGAAAGAGTTTTTCACGTAAGCAACTTAATATTGGGGCTCTGGTATAACAGAATAGTAGCTGGTAAGTGGATTAAAAATACAATACGTGCCGTACTAATCCAGAGATTTTTAATATGAAGAATACAACCCTTACGAATATTCAAGAGATATAAATAATTTATACGTAATATCCCGGAGACAGTGGCATGATTAGAAGACATCACTTTCAATCCCGCTGAATATCAAATCGGTTTATCCGAAAGTCAATGATTTAGAATTTATTCCAAGCTTTTGAGGCTTTCGAGATGTGAACGCTGTGTCATGTGTCATAAATACTCAACCTATTGTGAAGATATTTGGCATGACTATGAGAATATAATTGCTGTATAAGCTATAAAATTTTTGTAAAGGCTAATTAATAAAGTTATTTTAACTTTTTAACTGAAAATATTTAGCGTAAGAAAATGTATAATAAATAAATTTCCATCGGCAATGTGAACATATTTAATTTTGTTTTAATAATTTGCTTTTGATGTTTCCAAATTGCAAGCTCCGTTTAGATTATTGTTGTAAGACACCTTATGAAGAAAGAATAATTAGGTATCCAAGTTAAAATAAATGTGCCCCTTTATGCTACATAAGCGCAGTTTTGGTCAGTGTCCCCAGATACATAACAATACTGTTTTTTTTTCCTGAGCAAAACTATCAGATCAAAGTGTATTATAACACAAATGTGCGAATGCTTCAAAATATCGAAAAAGGTTGTGATTTAAAAGAATTGAAAATATAATACAGATTGTCGTGCTTCAAGTCGTCTAACTCGTAGTCTAGAATGGATGTAGTTGTATCACTGGAGTTGATCGCATTATCAATGAAGAGATATTAAGATGCACGAATAAGTCAAGAGTATTAATTATAACCACGTAACGAAGAAAACCTCAGAACCTCCTGATATCTAACAGCTCATTATGAAGGGGAAGCATGAAGATAGTTTCAACGTAAGTGGAACGAGGTTACCTTGAGTTCGCAACCTTTTAAAGCTGTTCAGAAATGTCGGTGATCTTTTCAAGCTGCAACTAACTGCAACGCACCTCCCTGAGAGCACCCGGAAGATCCACTAGATCGGTCGATATCTTGAGTCACATCTCCCGGCGAAACTATTTTATATATCGCTTATCTAATTTGTTCAACACTATATTCGGCGACTTGGATCTCTTCAATTCATCATTCATTAAACTTTAACCATTTTTCTCTCTTTTTTTAATATATCTTCCTTTTTTTGTCCGTACCTTGTATATACATATTAAGATGTATTTCTCACACATCTTTATGCTATATTTATTTTCTTTTCTCTTCTTCTTCTTTTTCTTCTTGTCTCTTCCCCATTTTACTAAGTAGGTCTGTCTTTTCCTTCCCATTCCTGATTCCTCTTTTACCTTTAATTTTTTGTTTCTCTTCTTCTTCTTCTTCTTCTTCCTCAGTCTTCATCTATCCACTGCTGGATATACGCCTCTTCCATACCATTCCATCATCGTTTCGGAATTTGGATTCGAGTCATTGGGAAGGGGTTTGGCATTAAAACATCATGCTTGCCAGACGGGTTGATGAGTTTTAAAATCAACCGCCCTTAACATAGGGAACAGACGCTGTTTGTAGTCACCCATCACAAGTCAGACGATACTGCATTTTAACGCTACTACCTACGCTACTCAGACGCAGACCAACATCAGCGAGAAGTATTTTTTAACACTCATGTCATTTTTTTTAAATTTGTTTTTTGCACATTGATAAGTTATTGTTGCTTTATTTTAATTTGTTAATTCTGTGGAAACTTGTAAGATTGTCTCTATAGTATTTAATATTTACGTGTAACCTGATTTTTATGTGTACCTAAGTTTCCCCTAAATAAATTAATACCCATTTATCTTGCTCAAGATAAATCAACATACAGAAATTTGATTACCAACGCTTAATAGAAGACAACGCATGAAGTAGAAAAAGAAGCGTCGATGTCAGGAGAAAATATTGCTGTAATATGTTCTCGCTATTATTTATAATAGAAAAGTCATATTGAATTTACCATGATTAATATTCTGTTCAGCTAATTACAAAGGTAATAACAGATTATCATAGCCATTGTGACGTGCTAATGGACTGTAACATCCAATAAATGGATCCGGATTTGGAATAAAGGTCTTCTAAGCCGAGCTGCTATCTTTAACGAATCCCAGCGCAAGAGAAACACAAAATGTGACGTGTAAATTATTAATAGTCAATCTGCGAGAAACCGACGGGTTAAAATAATTTTAATCATTCATTTTTAATTCAGGTCGGCTCTACAAAGTGTTGTTTTTCAGTCATTAAAAATCTGACCTCAATTGCAGCATTTTTTGAACGACGACTCTGGATGCTGGAACCAGTTCCGATGGGCGATAACGCAGAACGGAAGACGCCAAACATTTTGCTGCCGAAAAACAATTGGGCGTGGACTATAAATCTCTAGATTACATGACCAATTTCAATCCATGACGAACTAGGGCAATCGGCGAGTCTATTCACATTTGGCCGGTCAGTTTGAAACTGGTTGGTATGGTCGTCTTGAACAACTCGCTCTGGTCCAGTCGGAGTATGTTTGTGAATTAAGGGTCCGGGCGATTCGAGGCTGTCCTAAGTGGAGCAAATAGATCAGGTGTAAACGAGATTAAATCCGACAGAATGTGAATATCGTGCCTTGATTATTCACAACTAGATCGAAATTCGTCGGAATAAATTATTTTCGTTAGTTATTAATTTAGTCGCATGAAGGATTATTTTAAAACGTGTTTGTATATCTAATCTTATGCTACTGTACCAAATTTTGTGCCACAGATACTGACTTCAAGCAGCAGGTTATTACTAAATATTGATGTTGTTTTTTTAGAATTATTTCGAATAAAAATAACCAAAGTGAATATTATGTTTACTGTATTTTTTACTATATATACCGTTTGTGTAACTGTACGCTGTTTTCTCGCAGAGGTAGGCAGAGTATGAAGAGCCTCACTCTTTTTTCCTAACACACAACTCGCGCCTCATCGACATTCATACATTTTCTTATGCGAGCTAGTATTTTATTGAGGCTTTCAACAAGACCAGCTTCCTGTATTTAGTATTCGTGGTCACTCGCGGAAACCCCTATTAATTTTCTCTTTTCGTTCATTCATTCAACATAAACAAACCACCTAAGCGACTTTTTTGCGATCCTAGTGAACATTTCTGATTCTTATATTACTTATTCTAAACATAATTCTGCACAGTAAAGAGATTTTAGATTTCCGAACACCAATTTTCTACTCGAATAAAGAAATATTTCTTAGATCTTTTAAGACTTGCAATGAAGATACGGGCACACTGGTGTAATATAAGAATATAATGTACAATTATTTCGAAAGTTTTATTTTTAAATATTTATCGCTTTAAAAGTAAAACTAGATTTCTTTGTATTCTAATAATAAACTATAGTCAATCTTTTCTTAAAGTCTAATATTCAAATACCGGTGGAAAAATCTTCGGGTGAATGTCTTCTGATGGAATGTTAAACGAAAATTTTGCGTCTATAATTAAATTAGAATCTTTTTTGGGTCACTGTGTCGATACTCAATTAGTGATTTTTTGGTAGTCCTACATTTATCGTTTTACTACACGCGTCCCATGTGTGGGGATTTCACGCTCATTCTACATGGCTGAACTTAGAAAGGGCAAATTTTTAAAGAATACAGCGAAGCTTGTACGGAGAAGACGTGGTCAAGTAAAACACGAGAATTTCATGTGAATAACATGATTTTTTTATTTGTTTATTTCTCTTTAAGTTAAATGCAAAAATTCTGATTAGACTGTTTCTGTCTCAATAGATAACTGTGTTGAGACAGGCATAGTTTATAATGGTATGTAGATATAAAACATAGTATGTAAATATATAATAAAATAATTATTTGTATTTAATAAATGATGGGGCAATAGAAAAGGGGAAAGGGTTATTCATTTATTTAATTTTCAAATAACACACCTTTTTTCAAGTAAACTGAAATATAATTCAAATTTAGAAATTTAAAATATTACTAAACCAATCATTAAATTCAGTCGGAATGCTAAAAATTTAAAGCATTTTTTTATTGATATTCAGATGTTTAAAAAATCAAAGATTTGAATTCATAGATTATTTATGCTAATAATATTGACATACAGCCCTGTCAAAAGCTTGCACGAGAAGATGTATGAATGTGGTCGAAGCAAATGGGTAGGCTAGAAAAGAAGGGTGGCGCACAATAGTCTCTGCCTACCCCTACGAGGAAATAGCAATGGTTAATAAGCTATTATTATAATAAGGATACTATGATTATCACAAAAAAATTTATTGCACTGATGGATGCAGGCCCATCCATGAATACACTACTTATCTATACCATTATTTACTAACTTCCCTCACCACACACAAGAATTCTTAATTCTTTTTGGTGAGGTATAACATATACTTATAATTTGATTGTTAATATTTGTATATGTATAATCAATTAAATAAATAAAATAAAAAACTATTACGATAATTTTATCTATCCAACGATACTTTGATCGTCTTTTTTTATTTAATTTAAATTATATTAAAGGTGTTAATCACTGATCATATATTTGCATAACAGAATAACGATACGCTTACCCACTTTTAAAAGAGAATTGAATGTTCGTGTTTAAAACTGGGGGGCATTATCATATATATTGTTAATGTAGTCATTAGAAGCATTATATTAGAATAGTGAAGAGGGATAAATTGTAATAAAAGTAAAATGTATCTAGAAATATTATATTAAGTTTTACGAATTAAAAATAATAAATTACAAAAAATCATATAAGCAATTTCTGTCCCATTGATCCCCGAGACAAAAATGATAATATGGCGAGACACAATTAACTTTTTTTCGATGGTATATACAGAAGCATATATATATATATATATATATATAGATATATATATTATATATATAATATATATATATGCTTCTAGTCTATCCCCAACATTTTTGAATATAAAAATTATTTGTTGAATACAGTGTGGTAAAAACAAATGTGTTATTAGATTAATTTTTAAATTACAGATATTATGCATGTGGGCATGTGTATAATACTTTCAATGCGGTCTCTTCCCTCATGAATATGTAATGTATTATTCATTCGTATATAATTTTATATACACCTGTTATACATAATAATTCTGTAATTGAGTTATGCATTAATTATTTTCAGCCGATGCGACATCAAAATTAATTTCACTTAATTATTGATGCGTTAAAACTTGATATTGGATACGTGTTTGATAATATTTTAAATGCGAATATTTACCTAGCCAAATGATTATTTAATTAACGCTATTAAAATCACCTACTAAAATGTTGTTAATAGGCTCAATAACAAGTTTATCAGATATAACGCCTCATTAATAATCATCATGATTTGTCTCATAAAAATATAAAAGAAGAAACTTAGTGAAGAAGCACATTTGATCAGCATTTAAAAATATACGAGGTATAGCGGACTGAATCCTCTTTTCTTTAAGGTTTTTTCTTTTTTTTGTGGAGAAAAACTTCGACGTATAATACAACTCTCATAAAATTATTTATTTAGATGTTTATTGAATTTCTTATAATATTATATACCCTATACACGATTTTACATTAAAATATATTGTCATGCATAAACATTAGTCACTTAAAGTTTTTTATAAGAAACTATTTGCAATGTAATTCAAATTCCTATACATTTGTTCACTACTTTTTTTATTATTGTGATTACTTTATGCATCGGTACATTAAACAGTTTGTGAAGTCAGAATATTTTGAGTTTGTTCAAATCTTTCAGAACAGTGCTGGATTTATGTCACAGAGACATTATTAATCAATTAGTGTATATTATAGATATCTCACATTTAACAATTTAACAAAAATTGGAAATAATATTTCCTGGCGTATCCTAGTGTAATGCAAGTATTCGGATGAATTTCATTACACACAATAAAGTATATTGCTCTCAAAATTTCGTAAAAAAAAAAAATCAATGTAGATTTTCTCATTAGCGACATCTGTGGGGATTTAGGGGAATGAAAATGGCTTTGTACAGGCCGCATGGAAAAGGCGCTTACAACTCATATATGAAAGCTTTCCACGCAATTTGAACATATATACAACTTCCAAAAAATGAATAAGCATGGTATATTCTATCATGGGTGGAAATGGCGAATGTTACAATTGTGTAAAGTGATCACTTAAGCCAACCATAAAAAGACAGGTCATAAGTCCTGTGTACACCCAAATGACTTCTATACCTACTTTCCCATAATTAATACAGTTTCGTCTCTGTGAGATATCTATAATATACATCAATTGAGTTTGTGAAGTATTCGGCTGAACTCTAAAATAAGCAATATTGCTATTTTGTTGTTTTTGTATAACACTGTATTTTGACAGTTGTTGTATAACATTGTAGTGCCACCAATTTTGACGTTTTAAGTTTGACAGGTTTGAAATTACAGAATCCAATCAATCAGAAAGCTCTAAAACATAAATATATGTTAATTTATACTCAACTATGCATAATGAGCTTTCTAATTCATTGAATTCATTAATTTTAAACCTGTCAAATTTGGCGGTATCAAAATGTTATACAATAACCGTCAAGATATAAAAATAGCAATATTGCTTTTTTCAGAACACGGCAGAATATTATTTTTCTTCTGTTGCCTTATATTGGCGCCATTTTTGTATTGTATGCATGAAAATCCTTTTTAAGATTTTTTTTATTAAAGTATTAGCCGTATACACACTTGAAAAATCACAGAAAATAGTAATAGTTAATAACGACACTTGCGTGACCGCGCGCTGATTGTGCCTCAAACTAATCGTAAAGTTATCATGCCAGCAAGTTTCAGACAAACAACGAAATAATTATATTTGGATTTTTTCTATAATCTATGCCTAATTTTATATATTTATACCAAAACATATTTTATTATATGATTCACTGAGTATAATTTTACTTCATTCATCATTTTTGTTATATTACACTTCAAATTAATTCTCATTGCTTTATTTTTGTACTATTTGTAGTTTCTTAAGCATGCCCTCTTTGCGTATAAAAGAAATTCTGAAATAATTATCCATGTACGGGAGAATTATAGTATTTATTATATATTAATATATTACACTACAATTCGTCAGATTGGACTTAAATAAGTAAATTTTATTTCAGTTGTCGATGAGATGAGATAACAAACTGTTATGTAAAATTGCTATTATATTTTGCTTTACTAATCTTGTGCTATTGCTTTTTACTTTATATTATTATTATTTTGTTATATTTTTTATTATATTATGCTTTCTTGAA
This sequence comes from Agrypnia vestita, assembly GCA_016648135.1. Lineage (NCBI taxonomy): Eukaryota > Metazoa > Arthropoda > Insecta > Trichoptera > Phryganeidae > Agrypnia > Agrypnia vestita. Next base: position 85,268 of record JADDOH010006151.1, on the reverse strand, counting down.
GCTTCTGTTGCTGCTGCTATATGCTTGCTTTTTACTTTATATTATATTTATCTTTTAGTTTTGTGCTTATGCTGTATTCTGTATTTGTATTTCCTTTCCACTTTATATTATTATATTTTCTTTTTTATATTTCATGGACAATCACTATGTACTGTTAAAGGTATTCATTCATTTAATTTACACTATACCTTATTGTTTGTAAAAGCCCTGAATGGCGTTAATTAATAAATAATAAATAAATAAAATATACTTGTATATTTGCTTAGAGAGCTTCTAATTCTTCCAAGTATGTATGTATGTATATACTGATTATATTGTAATATTTTTCATTCATATTTAAGAACTATAGTCAATCCAATGCTAGTAATGTTTGTCTTGGACAATAATAAAAAAGTTTGTAGATGCCTACATTCGCCTTGCTCATTATTTGGGGGATGTACTTTTGTATAGGCCTCTCTCGCAGTCTTCTACCCTCAATTCCATTTCTGATGTATGCATCGTTAATTACATTCCTGATGAATGCATTGTCAATTACATTTCTGATGTATGCATTGTCAATTACATTTCTGATGTATGCATTGTCAATTACATTTCTGATGTATGCATTGTCAATTACATTTCTGATGTATGCATTGTCAATTACATTTATGATGTATCTGTGAACACAACCTATTCATTTATCTTGTCATTTATTGCATCTATTACATTTTAGGTCACAATTGATATCATAGAATCAAATTCAACAGTACATAATAAAATGATTTTTTAAATATAATTATTTAATAAAATAATTAATGGCGACGAATTAGCATTTAAATACAAGTGGCCATAGCCAAGAACATAAAAACAGAATAATATTTATACTTATGCGTTTAGATCGTACAATTACCTACCATTAGCCTACAAGAATATGCCTCTATCGTATTTTATGGATAAAAATCGCAGCGTGATATTGGATTTATTAAATAAAAATTGGATTTTTTTAAAAAAAATGTTTTTGTTAATTATAATAAATTCAGTTTTTTTATGTAGTTAGTTATATATTTAATGTTAAATGTTGTCATTTTTATCAATTTCTATTTTATTTACTATCTTATATTCGCTGTTAATAGTTTTATTCCTTCTCCTTACATTCCATTATCATTGTCAGCGGGTTGTCATAATTAATTGCGAAAATTAATACCTACAATTTTATTCAAACGAGAAGCTTGTTGGCGTGGTGCTTATGACCCTCGCCTAGTGATCCAGTGGTCAGTGGTTCGATCCGCACTCCAGGACACCAGCAAGTGAGTCCCATTTCACAACGCAAGCATTTAGCTTATTTTGAAAATTGTTAGAATATTGATGCAACACGTATTCGGTTTTCGCATCTCTATTATTTTAAAAATAAAAAAGGAGCATTGCCCACATTCAAAAACATTGTTTTGTATTTTCTTATGCAGCGTCTCAACATTTTAATATTTTATGTCCGGGCGTCTCTTACGTGATTATTTTTTTTAATTTTGTATAAACACCACTTAAACAAATTGCTCGCGATGCTTACATACAATTACAGTTGTATGCAAATGATTGCATTCAACGGAAAGAAGAATGACAATCAATACCAAGAATACCCATTAGACGGGAATGCACTGCGAAAACAATGAGAAAATCTGTATCAATACACTACGTTGAAATTCCTAGCGGGTAATTGCGTTAGTTGTTCAGTTACTATGTTTTATTTTTAGAATTCACCACCTATCCCAATAAAATAAATTCTTATAGCCAACATGATGGCCGACGATAGGGTACAAAGAGAAGGTCTATCCGAATTATTAATTATTTAGTTCTATTTTTAAATTTCTTTTACAGTATAATTTATTAAATACGATCTGAATCCTTAAATTTTTCTTATATACACATTAATAAATGCGTACATGCCGTAAATGTCATATTAATATTCTTTCTATTTTTATACATAATTATGCTATAAACATATTTGATGACCTTGTTGGTCTCCCGAAAAGAAAGTCTAATCGTCAACGGTTTGAATACGAAGCCTTATCTTACTACTAGAACAACAAGCATGTCATGTTATTCAACCGTTCGAAAATTACATATAATATTACACATATTTATTAAAATAAATAAGTTCTATTTCACGCATCAAATCAATCAAAACTTCAATTGTAAAGACGTTCTTAGATAAAAAATCAACTGAGAATATCTTGGCGAGATTACATTTTAATAAAAAACTATTATATCTTTATTTAATGAAACCTATTATTTTTGCGATACTACTTAACTCTTAACATACTGATTTAGTTCAGTAGGTTAAGGGTAAAGAAGAGGTAGGCAGGTCAGTCATGAAATTTGATTTGGAACATCGAATTGCTTGTTAAATGCAGAACAATTATGTTTTATTATTTGTTATATCATCTAAAATATTGTCACGTGACACCAAAATGACATGTGCAATCTGTATCGTCCTGTAAGTTAAATTAAATTATAAGTGCAGGGGGCACACAAATTAACAAAAAGCAGTGTAATAAAGTAACTTATGCCGCAATAAATACGGACAAATGTTATCGTACATAAAGTGCTCATTAATACATAACTTTAAAAAATAATAAAAAAAGTGTAGGTACTAGTGTCTAAAGTGGGTAGTGCGATTACAAGTAGTCAAAACATTTTAAATACGAACAAATATGCTTTTTTATACATTTAATTAAATGCAGTGACGGATATAAACAATATATGAATGGAAATAAAACCACAGCGGTAAGTAATAATAAAATTATTAAAATAATAATAATTATAGAAATAATAATTTATTAACACCATAGAGCCGTTGAAATATAAAATGAATACTATTATTTACAAACTATTAAAGCACAAAATAATTTCTAAACCATTCAATAGAGGGTGACGTACTGTACGTAGGAAGGAAATAATAGTCTTTATTATTAAAAAGCTAAATTGAATTAATAATTTGTTCTTTCGATAGCGCAAATACTGCTCTGTCTACAAGAAGATTCAATCAAATATAGCAAGTGTGATTTACAATATCAGCCTTTTTGAAGATCCTCGATAAGCACTTATTGGGTGAGCACTACAAAGTATAAAATTGTACAGAGATGAACTGAACCCCTTATTTAGGCAAGGGTATTGCGTCACATCGGAAGTATGTCCCACTTTGTGTATATTATTTAAGACATATTCATAATGCAGTCAAAGTATTTATTCTTGCATGATTAAATCCCCTATTATTTCTTATGTTCCTCTAGTGTTGTTTCCTTATTTTTTTAAATTCCTTCAAAACAGAGTCTCTTTAAGTCAAAGCATTTTTTTGTAATAAAATGCGACTTATTTACTAAGACATTAACACTTTTTAAAAGTATTCAGTTTGATCTTTTCATAATTGTTTCAAAACTTACAAATTCGTAATATTTTTTTTAAACAAGTCAAATTTATTAACCCCAGACTGAGTAATTAGAAATTAACGTAAGTTTATGCATTATCATATCATTCTGTTTTTTAAGTAAAATATTTAAAAAAAATACTTTTTCCGATTTAGTTCCCCTGCAATCAGTCGCCAGTCAACTTTGTGAATGGGGCAGCCAAACAACCGTTAGAGGAATGGTTAAGATGTGTTACGCTTCCCCCTTCCCCTCCGCCACTCGACAGACATCGACAAATACTACTAACACGTGTCTAGCCCGCGATGAGTTAAATAATAGTCATCAGGGAAAAAACAGCACCTGAATGGAAAGTTGGCCGCATCTATATGATGCCGAGCTTCAAACTATAATTATCAAAATTGCACATTTTTCTAACACCTCGAAAAGCTAAAGTAATTTCGACTAATAACTAACCAACCAACTAATCATCACGTCATTTCCCCACAGGGGTGGGCAGAGAGGATAGAAGCCACATTCTTCTATCTTGACTCGCCACTTTTACTTCGGCTACATTCATACATCTTCTCATACATGTTCTTACAGTTATTGAGGCGTTTAAAAGGGTCAATACTTAGTAGTATCTGATCATGCTAGGTCTTTCGCGGACGCCCTATATTCCTGTTGCCTTCAACACTCGTCTCATTTATTTTCTTAGCCATCCTTTCCTCACTCATACTCATACTCCTGTCAAATGTGACAGTTTAAATTCTATTGTAAATCGTTTTTGTGTGTATTATAATTCAAATACCTTCTCTAAATATGATTTGATTTTTTTTCTATGTGTATTTATCTCTATCTGAAGTTAATTTGTTAAGTGCACTTTATAATTATTACACACTTATTATACACTAATTATTAACTAAATTTCAAAAACAGTACAGGTAGTTGCTTTAGAACAGACTAGTCTAGTTAAGCAACCACCTTTACCTTTTCCATGTAAAAAAATTATTTAGTATAAATAAAATAAAAAAATACCTTCTACATGACCAAACTATCTCAGCACTCCTTTAATTATTCTCTCTACCACACTACAGCCAGCATTACCAGCTTGTAACTTGCCTACACGTGTACAAGAAATGAACCGTTCACAGGATTTGACTTAAGATTTATTTTTCAGTTTACTTGTCTTTATAACATACATTGAAATTGATTGAAAATAAATATTGAATATCTAAAAATATTAATTATTATTAATAACAACGCCGTTGAAGCAGTGATTAATCACAGTTCACAATCACTGATATCGAATGTTCTTCTTTCATCATAAATTTTCCCCTATTTTTTCACATCTGCATTTTTAGATGTTTTCATAGGTTGATCCAAATATTTTAAAAACCTTAATGACAATATTTGTTGACTATGTTGAAAATCGCACAATAACTGCATTTTGTCCCCAGAGAGATCATCAATAATTAAGATAAATTATTGATGGATAAATGAAGGTGGGTGGAATTGGTGAACGTTACATTGTGTAAAATGATTACTTAAGTCAGCCTCAAAAACACTTCGCCAGCCCTGCGACACCCACGTCAGTCAGTACATACTTTCCCATTTTCTTATTCGAGCTTCGTCTCTGTGAGACATCTATAATTCATCTTAATTAACCCATAATGATTTTTTTTTCAAGTATTTTAGCACTCACTTTGGATATGTTTGAATATGAGATAAACAAATGTTGTATATCCCAAGTTTATATTAAGTTGCGTTGTTTTTTTTTAAAAAAAGTGTTTCTAATCAATTTTAAAAAGTGACTAATACAACAATTAAATTAGTAGCAAACCCGATATACGATTGCGTTTGTTAAAAATATTTGCTTCGTTTTTATCTCTGCCAGTATTAATTTGTTATTTAGATGAATAGCAAAACAAATATCATGACGTCATACAATAATGACCTGATTGAGAGTAATCTACACGGGAAGAGTAAACAGGTTATTTTAAGGTGATCACGATGAGAGTCAATTTGGTATGCCTGGAGAAACCAGAGCCGCCGAAGAAATTATTTTGTTATTTTATAACGAAAGTCGTTCACTTATTATATCGAATATTCTGGAAACTACAGCATAAGACTAACTGAAATATTATCAAGGATATAATTTTCATCGAAACACTCAAGTATACTACACTTGGGGCTTGGGACGCAGACATTTAAGTTTTTTATAATATTTGTATTTCAATATCTAAACTAGTTCATTTGTTACACATAATTATATTACACCGTTTTAACACAATAAAATTAAAGTCTTTCACAATTTATACTAATATATCTTTTTTTTGGTCTTGTGTTTAAGACTCTCGCCTCGTGATCCAAAGGACGCGGGTACGAACCTCACTTCAGAGCAGCAAGTTAGTCCTATTTTCATAGAACAGCCGTTTAGCTTGGTTTGAAAATAGTAAGAATTTTGATATGACACGTATTCCGTGTTCGCATCTCCATTTAAAAAAATATATATATGTTAAGAGGTAAAGTTTGTAAATTTGGATGTAGGAGGTAATCTCCGAAACTACTCATCCAATTTCAAAAATTCTTACATCAATATATAGAATAGACTTTCACGGTGGTCATAGGTTATATATTATGCCGTGAGAGCTTTTTGTGGTGACCTATTTTACAACTAAATTCGACCAAAAAATTGGTCGAACGGTGCATTTTTTACGAACGCTGCCTTAAAGGTAAGAGATATTTAAATACTTTCTATAGTGAAGTTGTAGAACTCTAAAAGTTGTATAAAAATTCCGCGACGATATATATCTAATGTTAAGGTTAAATACACAAATTGATAAAATATGATACCCGTGCGAAGCAATGGGCACAGTTAGTTGACGATATTTCAGTGTTGTGTAAGACCGTGGCGTGGTGTTTGAGAGTAGTGGTACATGATGAAACTCACCCCTTGTATAGCAAGGACGGCCGCAAGCAGAAGAAGAAGTCTCATTCCTCCTAGAGCTCTCTGAGAGCTCACTCCGCTACTGCGTTTGTATCTGTGGATTATAAAAATAACCTTTTATAAATATTTGGATTTTTAAAAATACACATAAAATTTGCATATATACAACCTTGAAAAATATACCATATTCTAAAAACATTTACTCAATTGATGTATTTTGTACGCGTACACGAATGTGAACGAACTTAGATATCAATGTTTCTTACGTGTACACTAGTGATGGGTCCGCTCTGAACTAAGTACTACAATGCAGTACTTCATTATGCTGAACTGCACGCCTCACACATTTTCAATCGAACTTCATACTTTAAAATAAGTACTTCATTATACTCGACTTCACACTTCACACTTCAAACATCAAAGTTAGTACTTTATTGTCCTTTGCTTCACACCTCATACTTTTTTTATTCGAATTTCAAACTTCAAAAGCACCAAGGGCGTGCAGTGGGAACAATGAAGCATGACTTATCCTAAGCATATATTTTGCAAAAAATCGAAATAAAAGATATACCTCATAATATACCTATGTCAATAATTATCACATTATTCAGATTTTAATATTTCATTATATTCTGTTAGATAAATATTTAATTTTGATACATTTTCTCCAATATATGTTTACGTAAAAGTCATGCTTCAACGTTCTGACTCCATGCGTCTGAAAAACACCTATCACTATGAAATGTGATTTTCAACAAAGTGTGACCTCTAGTGAAATGTAAAGAATGAACATTTCATTTTGTTCATTTAATTCACTTTCATTTTTTGGCGGATTTGATATGGATAAAACGATGTATTCAAATACCACCCCCCACGATCGATTACACGACACTACCCCGTTGGTGATAATTCTTAGCTACACGCATAATTTTGTAGTAATGGGTACAGTTTTGAAGTACTACACACATCTAACTTTGTTAGTTTATTGAAATAGACGAAGTGCATAATGTTTCGCTAAATAATCTACTACAAATGAAGCCTTCAAATTGGTGAATGTGTGCTTTTGAATCCTTCATTCCAAAAATAAGTTTTACCCATAGCTAGTGTATACCCCTAAGATTTTCATAAATTCATGTCATAATGCTTGTCACTTATTTTTATTTTGCCACTCACATGATATAAACAATATCAAAATAGAATAAATATTATCCTTTTTCAGAACCAAATGGTAAATTTGTTAGTCTAGCGATAAGATACTCGGTGAGAATATTGTCAAGATATATGCCGTAAATATTTTTTTTCTATTGCCTAAGAAATCTAAAACAGGGTGATCTGAAGGAAACCACGTTGTTCTATAAAATTTTATCAAAATTAAATATGTTCATTGTAGTAGAATTTTTATAAATTCAATATTTTTGACCATCATAAATAAGAAGTCCGATCCTGGCCTAATTTGCAGTAAATATGAATAATGTGTTTAGTACGTACTGGCTATAACCCGTCAAAAATGATGTAATTTTTTCATATGTTTCGGCCGCCAGTTAAACTGTGAGATTAACGCTATCTAGAGTAGCGTGGCGTCTTGATATCGTTAGTGATGGACATTATTAAATAGAGAATTTTTTGTTGCTTCTTATACTCCATTATTAAATTATACCTTCCTTATTATTATTCGATACCTCTGATAGCGTAAGTGACGGACATTGATACGCAGAAAATTATACTGTTTTGTATCTCATTTTATACACTTCATTATTATTTGTGACATCTGGTAGCGTTAGTGACGGATATTGTTACATGGAGAATTTTAATACCATTGACATAAGCGATATCGTAATTGATATACTTATTAGTTTTAATTTTCATTAAACTGAAAATTTTTTAAAAATATGTTTTTTTTTAATTTATTCAGAGTATTTTATTTAAAAAAGCATGAAGTCAATGTTTTCATTTTATTTAATAACAATTTCGAAATCATACTTGTTTTAATTCAAAATTATTATTATTGTTGACGATAATCCCGAAATATTCATAAAAATTATTTTAGATTAACTTCGGTGTATCAAATTTGATCATGATGAATGATGAATGATGAAATATTCGATGTTTTGTTATTGCTTCAATTGTATTATTCATAATAATTAAAGTGTATCGCAATACAATTGTTATTTGTCAATCTTTCATTATTATTTACCTTACTTTTACTTAAAGATTTCCTATTTAATTAATTTTAAATAAAAAAAATTATAAAAGATATTTTAAAAGATATCTAAATAGATATTTTTTATAAAAGCAAGTCAATGATCAAAGTAACATTTCGTAATCGATTAAGTTTTTTGTTAGGAATTAGATTCACTAATCAAACCTTGTTAATTTTATTTCCAAAAAAAAATTGACCGTAACAATTTTCTTCACACTGTGTGGAATCGATATTTCTTCAAATATGTCATTAAGTAGTTTTATTTTGAAACCACTGACCTTTTATAGATGTTAATTTTATCACACTTTCCCTGGGGGGCCGACAATTTCTCGCTACGCCAATGATCAGCGTACAAGCAGTTATCGAATTATACCCTAGTGTCAATAGGTCTCGATCGTGATCGAGGCAGGAATATGATAATCGCAAGCATCTCATTACGATCATCTCTGCGCTCGAAACATGTCGTAGAACACCGTAGCCTAATTTTCCGTTTGCTCGATTAAATGCAATCTGAATATCACAATGGCACAATTATTATTGATGGCTGCCATTGTCGTCGGGCGATTTGTTAACTAGTGTCATTTGTGCTGTGACGGTTCTCTGGCTTTCACGAAACGTAGTCAAACTGTAGTTTGTGTAACTGAACAATGTAATGAGACTTGTATCGCGGCTTAATTTGTTTGCCGGAGTTCAGCAGCGTGGGAATATCTCTATTTTAATGTTTATAAAGAGTTTTAACATCCTTAAATGGCTTTGAACATTTTTTTGAAACACTGTCATGGAAAGGACCATAGTATCTATGATCTATAGCATTTTCCGTTCAAATATTTGAATGAATACAGATTTATCACATAGGTATATATCACTTTTCGAAAAAGCAATAAATCCAGAATACAAACGTACTGGAATTTTGATGAAAGAAAATATTTTCCTGGTGTAATAAAGGGTCCTAATTAGATAAATGAAGTCAAATTTTTTCCTTAGCTGGTTTAAAAGCAGTTATTTCAAGTTTAAAAATGATACATTTTAACACTTCACGCCATAGATGCACATATAATAAAACAAGAAATAATATAAAATTAATGTTTGATGTTTGAATAATCATTCACTATAGATTATAAAAAATAAATATATATACAAAACATAGACAATGGATATTTTTAAAAATGAATTATTAAATTAATCATTTATTAATAAAAATAAAGGATGGCGTATCCGGTTGGGAAAAGGTCAATTTTGTTTTAAAAACGGAAATAAGTCTGGATAACATGTCCGGTGGGAAAAGGCCAATTTTTGTTAAAAACGGAAATAAGTCTGGATGACGTATCGTGTAGGGAAAAGGCCAATTTTGTGTTAAAAACGGAGATGTGCTCTTGGGAACAATAATCTCCAAATTCAAATTCACACTGATTTTTCTTAGCTAATGCGGGGCATTCATTATATTGCATGGCAAGCCGCCGCGCCGCGCCGGCGTAATGCAGGATCGTATCGTTGACATGTTTGATAATGAATGGGCCCACTTATGATAAACGTGATTTGTCAATTTTTATGAATAAAACAGGAAAAACATATATTTTGTATGGGCGTCTATGGCGTGAAGTGTCAAAATGTATCATTTTAAACTTGAAATAACTGCTTTTAAATCAGCTAACGGAATAATTTGACTTCACTTATGTAATCAGGACCCTTTACTACACCAGGAAAATTTTTTCATTCATCAAAATTCCAGTCCGTTTGTATTCTGGACTTTAGCCAGTAGAAGCCATATGTACATCCTATAAAGTCTTCCATATACGTTTCCTATATAAATTGCTTCGTCTCTGTAAGACTTCTATAATTTATCTTAATAAACTTCTACATAATATATGTTTGTCATTGTTAATTTGAAATATTAAATCAGAATATTTAAACTCCACTTACAAAGGCTCACAAAAAATTAACTTTGTTATTTCTAGATGAGTAAATAACTTTATATTTTACAAACTAAATTTCGAGAGTAACAGAATATCTCATCGAAAAGTAAAGTTTTAAACTGACTACTTTCAAATGTAGAATTCCTCAATGGATTAGGTTGTAATACAAATAATAAATAATTGATAAGGTACCCACAAAATATGCCGGAATTATTGGTAAAAAGTTGGTTGTAACGGCAATATAGAGAGAAAAGAGTTGGTGAAAGTCATATTCTTAAGCAAATTAATACACGAGTTCAAATTAAATAATCTGTGAAATATTAAATACAAAACCTCCAATAAAATATTTGTTTCAAATTTTCAAAATGTTCAACGAGTTTCTGACACCAACTAATGAAAATAACTTTAAAAAGTTATTTAAAAAAAAATACTGTATTAAATATGAAAAAATGATATCACAAGATCATAGACGCTCTGAAAATGGCGCTGGCGATGTTCCACAGCTTAAAGAACGAATGCCTCCATCATCAAGGAATTACCCATAGAACCCTCAGATATTGTAGTCATTTTACCAGATACAAGAATTCTTTGGAAAGTTTGATGATCTAAGGGTCATCAACACGATGGACCGACCTGATTAAAACCTCATGCGAATGCACAATAAACTGCAACAGATTGGTATAGGTGGCGCCAAATTATCATCAATCAAACGTCATTTGCAATTAGTCGCAATTCCATGTAATGACTGGTCTCGTTGAAAGTAAGATGAAAATGAAGATAATTAAAATCACAGAACACTGAAAAGTTACAGATAAGTTAATGAAGCATAACTGCAACCTAAAAACATATACTCGTTTAACGTATGAGAGATAAAAAAGTCATCGAGGATTATTATTTAGAATGTACTGAAATATCGAAGATATAATTTAAAATGAAGTGAATTAGAGATTTTATAGGTAATACAGTCTATAAATTTATAGAAAACGTGATTTTCGAAGGAATAGATACATAAAATCTATAATTCAGTACATTCCAAATTAGTAATCCTCGGTGACTGCATTCAAAACATTTATTAAAGATGTTGGGTATTACTGCTTTTGCTTTTATATTTTTATTATACACATTAATTACCCAATTCGGAAATCCACAGAACCTGCGACATACAAGGCATTGTACGATGGAGCAAGCAAAGAAGGCGTTTCTGGAGGGACCATGTCGAGAGAATGGACCAGACAAGACTTCCCATAGCCGCGATTTGCGGGATTCCAGAGGGGCGCCGACCGCCAGGGAGACCACCAAAGAGATGGAGAGAGAGCTGGACGTCCTTGTCACTGACTGACTTGTCAATACAGATCAAGGATCTAACAAAAGAAGACGATGGAGAAGAAGCTTTTATACCCTCTTATAATAAATAGTATGATCACTTATTTTTATTAAAGGAGTGCCAAGAATGGGCCACGATAATGGTGACCTTGAAAATGATCACAACTGAGATAGCATGCACATATAGATGAACTATTACCCTGATATATTATCTCGGCAACTCCGGGTAGAATGCTTTAGCCCCTTGACTAAGTCTTGATCAGTCATCAACTATTGAAAAATGCTAGACAATTATATCCCCAACCCTCCTAGGCTAAGGGAATAACAAAAATATGATGATACTCTGTTATATGCCACTTCAATTTTTTAAAGATATTCCCAGCTCCGATCATATCACCGAAATGTGGCCCAAAAGAGCAACATGTACAACAACTACAAGCGGATGTCTTCAAACGTATCAAGATAAGAAAGTTCAACGGCCTGTGATCTGTAATGACTCCTGCGGAAATAAGACACGATGGTGATACCCAAGATCTAGGAAAACTATGATAAATATAATACGGGGTGCAACATACCTAGTCCACAATAATTTATAGGCAGATTCCTGCCTTGATAATGAGTCAAAAATGTTAAAGAAACCATGAACATATCAATAGTGACATAGTTCATGTAAAATATAAGTCAGAAATATTTTTTCAAATAATTCTGACTTATATTTTACAAAAGTTGTACTATCATTACAGTAACTTATATCAATTACGAAAAATTGATTCGTTTCAATACAAGATAGATAAAATGATAAAAACCCTGCAAAAATTCCAGTTGGAATTTTTTACAATTGGAATAAGAGGGTTTTTATTATTATGGAAATGAATTTATCATATTATTAGAGCATGGTTGCTTGACCATTTTCGACTCAAAATTAAATCAGGAACCTAATTTACAGGAACCTGTAAAGTATTGTGGACTAGCCCTGAATATATCATAATGTGCTGTATAGCAAAAAAAATATTTAGAAACTTTTAGTACCTACCACTAAAGTAGGAATACGATAATCCATAATCTTGTAGAATATTTAAGTACCGCGTTAAGAGATGTGTTAAAAAATCCATAATAGGTTTATGACCATTATCAATCATTCCGAGCATAAAAATCATCCCTTTTCGACCTTGAAAAATTGCACTTGGTTACAATTTCATAACATCAAACCTGTTCCATTTAATAAAAATTACTTTTTATTTCTTCAGTTAACATCACTAATAATCCAGCCCGGGTTCGTGTTCTGGTCATCTTTACATCACGTTTGTCCCATTTCCTCGGTAGAATCGTGATCCGAGATCAATCTCTCATGATGAATGAAAAAACCTGACGTGCATCGGCCGAGATCACACTCTGTCGATTATCTGAAATAGCTGAGTGACTTGATGGACCAGAAAAGAAATATTCAAATATTAAAGTAAGACGAGTTTTGAATGTAAGTAATCGATATGAAGGTGCCCGTTCCGGTAAGTTTTTTTCTGAATTAACAGCTCTACAATTTGAATATTGGATGATTGACAACAATTATTATTAAATACACAATCTTATATTATAGTACTCTCATTTATTAGTACACCAGTGTGCGTGATGGTGCCTACTTCTAATACGACGAATTATGACTCGACAGTCTGCAGTTGGCTTTTCACATTCAAAGTTAACTCAAATCAAATACGACGAATCATGACTGTACATTCTGTAGATTAAAAATGCTATCAAAATGATAATAATATCAAATAAAATAGACTCTCCTGGGTTTCATTAGCCAGGGTGCGGATTAGCAAGTGTTTTATTAAAAAAAATAATACATATTAAAATATTCGTGAAAATATTCCTTGTTATTCCATCAACCCGTAAAAAATAATTGAACATTGGTTCGCGTCTTTGCTTAGTCTTAGTATACATTTGTAGTACAGTTTTTGGCGGTTTGGTGCCCGGGGTTTAAGCCGCAACTCCGGCCGTTTAATTTTTTTTTAGGCGCGATTTACAATAAAATTACAGACGTTTCACAAAGTTACAGACAGACAGACGGACTGACTGCGAATTTATTATTGTTGATGATACAGCACAATATGCAAGTAAAAAAATGTCGACAATGTTTATAACATGTAATAAAAAATAAAACCAAGGATTTTGAGCACATGTTCACAAATTATTATATCTGTTTTATTTTGGTATCATCTGTACATGTTTTGGTGCACGTTTGGTGCATCATATTAAATTGGGCATAGTTGATTTTACTTCGTTTTTCTTTTCTTTTATAGCTTGCTTTTTGTATTTTTAAGATATTTGACATAATATACTTAAAAAGGGATAAAGATATAAGATTTTAAGGCGTATACATACGTATATTTAACATAACGCATTAATTTTGTTTACCGTTAGTGATTTATCTTTTATAAGCATAATTTGGAACCAAAATTATTATTGTTAATTTTAATTTGTTCACGATAATATTGTTACACGTGTAATCTGATTACATATCATGCAGAAAGTCAGTTCTAAAAAATACTCAATTTGGGTTATAATTATATTTTTTAAATCCTTAGCTATATTATATAAAAGTACGGAGAGGTTGAAGGTATGTAGGGCTACGGTACACGAATAATATGGGTGATTTTAGACATTAAAATTATATTTATTGTTATACATTATTATATAAATTAAATCAAACATAGTAATTTCGTTGTCTGTCCATGTGTACGCGTAACTTCGTGTAACGTCCGTAATTTCGTTTGAATTCACGACTAAAAAAACGACCGGAGATTGGTCTTGAACCCACAATGGACCACCAAAGCCGAACCGGCCTTTTCACGCATATTGACACTTCCGCCACTCCATGGAGCGCCAAAAAGATGCTATGAAAATATATATACTAAGGCTTAGCAAAGACGCGAACCATTGTTCCATCTGATTTGATGGATTACAACTAGTTATGTAAATAATCCCTCATTTATCTCATCATTAAAAAATTACTTATAGTGTGTGTGTGTAATACAAAGTTAAATAAAAAATATATTTTAAATTAAAATATTGCACCACAAAGTATCGGCTAAATCATTCAATAATATTCATCTCTTATTAATTTAATTATTTTGTTTGTTTTTTACATACGTAAGGACGGCATATTTTTACAGTCATGTCACTATATTTCATGTATTGTAGCCTGCTATTTCATAACCATTACTTATCCCGTACCCCTAAACCCCACAAAAATATTAATCTTGTCCATTAAGCCATGGCTCAAATCATGCCGTGACTTCCTCAACCTTCCACCTCAATGATATGGGTTTCTGCTATCTGTATCCAACCATTGACCAAAAGCAGGTCCAAAATCCTAGGGAATAATTATTCAAAATTGCTTCACAGCGCGGCATGGTCTTTCAAATATTCCTTTCTGTGATTCTAGCTTTTTGAGATTTGTAGAGCATCTATTCGTTGCGTGTTTCCCACCAATATATTTATCCAACAATAAAGCATTAATAATGTAACAGATTAGAAGACAGATAAAAAGTATGTGTACAACTTAAAAAAAAAGATAATTTGTGGACATTCTTACGGTGAAATTGGTGAACGTTGCGAACGAAGTGATCACTGAAGCTAGCTAATATAGATCATAAGCCCTGTGGTCATCCATAAAGATATCCATACATATTTTCCATATGAATAGCTTCGTTTCTTTGAGACTTCTATAATTTATCTACATTAATAAAGTATTTAATTAATTAATTATTATTGCATAATAATATCAAAATGTGTATTATAATGTATAAATTTCGACTAAGTTGTTAAATAATTCGCTAAGACTAAGTCGTAGGATTGTAATAACATAAATTAATTTTAATAATAATTATTATAAACTTGAGAAATAAATGACCAAATGGTCAAACAGTATTTGGACACTCGCCTAGGAACCAAGCGGGCCCAAGGGTTTATCCGTCAAATTCATCTATTTGCCTGTTTTTAAAAATAGCGAGAATTCATCTCTTACTTGGTCAATCCGCTCATGGTTAATCGCCCTAGTTTAATAGAAATATATGGAGTACTAATTTATATTCCTCTTGGTCCTGAATAGTGTTGAGTGCTACACTTGAGTGTTGACATGCCGATCGTTGCTTTAGTTGGTCTGACCATCTTGATGGATGTCATCCTCTTGAATGCCGCCCTTCTACTTACTTCTCACGATTAAGTCACCGTCTTTTCTGGTAGTATCTTAACTTTATTTTATTTTTATGCAAAACGTTGTATTGGCTGATTTATTTAAACTATACCTGCCTGTCTCACTACAAGAATCTATGTTGAAACAGTCATAGAATACAATTAATTATATAATTTAATTTTAAACAAGTATCCTGTGTACAAAAGGCAAGATGTTACATCCTTAGTTAAGATGGGTTTAAATAAGAAACAAATATGAATTAGAAAAGATAACCATGCGTTTGATTGAGTCAACAAATTTTGTGTCTTCTCATATTTCCGATCCAGTGTTTTATTTGATATTTTTGGTCAAATTTACTAACAGATTATGTTGGTTTAAGTTTTGTAGCAATCAATTAAAAAGTTTGAGTCCAAATCAATTGCCTAATTAGTTAATATAATTTATTTTAAATATCATATATTTTTTCCCAGAGGGGAAAAAATTTTCCAGAGGAGTTAACAGGGAGGATAGAACGCCATAGTTTTCTGTCCTGGGACATCATTATTGCTTTGTCCACTTTCATACATCTTCTCATGCACACTCTTCAGTTGTTGAAGCATCTAACAGAGCTAATCTCCAATATTTGATTTATCTGGTGATGCCAGATCTTCCCCAGAAGTCTTCTGTTTCTGCTGCCTTCAACACTCGCCTTATAAATATTATCTTCCATCCTTTCCTCACTCATCCGTTCTACATGGACAAACCGTTTGAGCGATCTTTTCTTTCATTCTTACATTCACATCTAATTCGTTCATTTTCCACTCTATCGTGCAAAGATTTTCCGCATACGAGTATACGTCTAAGCGACCGCATTTCTACCGCATTCAGTCTACGTTCGTAATTTTTTTGCCAATTCCAGGCTTCACCTCCATCATCAGAGTTGGCATAGCTAGTTTATTTAGATATTTTTAGAATCAACAGTAATATATCAACAGTAATAATAATAATAAATATATAGGATTTAAAAATAGGGATTAAATCAATGCCTTATGAGATTTATCAGAGAGGGGGTAATATCTAAGAGCTTGAAGTACGATAAGTAAGAGCATGTAAGACGTCAAAAGGTACCCACCCTTTCCTGGAACTATTAAAGGAGAGGTTACTCTCGTTTTAGTTCGTCTCATCAAAGGAAAACATGAATTTAGTATATCTAATCTTAATCGGCATCACTAAAATAAAAGAATAAACATGTAATTTTTCACAATACATTTACTGCCCTTAAACTATCGTTGGGGATTAGTTTTATGTCGTGGGCTCAATATAAGCATAAGATAATTTAAATTTTAACAGTTTTCAGATATTTATACCTAAGAAATCTTCGTGTATTAAGTTACTTAATGCTTAAACTAGATATGTATGCATGCTATTATAAGCAAGCTCATAATCATTTACAAAAATAGACAGCAAGAAAAATTAATCTTTTTATAATAGCTCCAAAAATTATGCATGCAGTGCACAAAATTGCCAGTTTTAAAAAATAACGAGATCGTATGAATCAGCAAGGAATGGATGATAGCCAATCACAGGCATTATGCGGCACGGCCTAGCAGCAAGCACCCGAATTGTCGATTGTGTAAGTACAAGTGAAGATTAAACGCTTTTTGTTTGAAATTTTCATTTCATTAATTTGTCTCAGTGGTTCATTATAATGTAATTAATTAGTTATCTTAGAAAAATATTTATATTTTATTGTGTATTTGATAGTGTATTTAATAAGCATTAAAACTTAAGCTACAACTATCTCTAAACAACACTTCTTCAGTTATCTAGTTCTAGTTATGAGCCCACGATGTACCACAATTAATATTAATATTATTATCGTGGCAAAATAAGCGATTTATTAATTAATGATTAATAAAGTATTCAGTGAACAAAGTTACTTAATACGAATTTAACTAAACGGTATTCTTTAATCGACAATATTTCACAATATATCACTCGCATATGGACTCGTTATTACCGCTGGGTAACACTTTATTGAACATTCACTAGAACGTTCCATCCAATTCTCAATTGTAATAGTCGCATTTATCGTCAATTGTAATAGTCGCATTGATCGTCAAAACACGACAACTCCGCGCTATTTATATCCAAATGCGGGTATTTTCGAAGATTCTAGTGTTAAGGAGAAGATCATGGTCGCTTCTAGGCTGTTCCAGGTTTTCCTCGAATGTTATAGTTTCCAGACTGCGGTAGCGTGTTCCAAAATGTAATGGAAGGTCCTAGAGGTTTAGATGTTACATTTACGAGGGATTGTGTACATAATCTCTTTTCCATTTCTTTATAATATTTTAAATGTCCAAATATTTTCATGTATGCAATATATTTTACATTTTTTTTTAATTTACAAAATACAAATTAGGTAATTTGCTTATTTACAGCCCAAATTTCGCCACTGTCAACGCAGCTATAGTAACTGCAGCATAGTGTAGTATCTGCATAGTACAGTATAGTCACCCCCAGAATGAAAGGAAGAGACGTCACACAATAGAAGAAGGTGTCGAATATTATTGATGGATTTGGCGTTAAAATTGTAGAGATTAATCGTAATGATCAGTAAAGGTGAAGAGGGACCTACCGCACACCCAAAGCCGTTTTATGAGCAATAGCGCCCATATCAGCCTTACACTTTCGTCACCGAATCCGGCATTTTTTATGCAAAAGTGGTCATCCATCAAAAGCTAACCATACAATACAAAACAATATAATGAGATATACATAGATATATATGAGGAAATAACGTAGAGACAGATCATTAAAGGTGTCGAATCTTTCCGACTGATTAATTAAATATGTTTTAAATGATAAATAATAATCGTACGTACTATCGAAGGACCACCATGGCCGGGCGGCAATTTTCTTTATTTTCCCGCCTGAAACCGGCTTCCGTCGCGCGGCAGCATCGGCCGCGTTCCATTTCCGAATTTCGGCTCGGCCGGTCCGCTCCACTTGGCCCGGATTCCGCGGCCCGCCCGCCGCCCTACTTGGGGCCCGCCCGCGCGGCGGAAGCTCCGCAAAGCTCGTCGAATTTAAGAATGGAACGTGTTTTTGAAAGTGTAGGCGAAACCGGTCGTTTCGAAATTCCGAGTAAAATATTTCGAGGGTTGATAAATCACTTTTATACATACATATTTACGACGCGAAATCATCACAAATATTTTTTTTCTTTTATTTTTTCAACTTGTGCTGAAAATTATTTACGAATACCTACAGGTGGATTTCTATTCTGTCGGAATCATCTTTCAATCCCAAATATGCGGCAAAAATGAATTTTACAATAGTTACTTATTTTTGTTCGTTAAAATGTATTATTTCAGAGGTTTAAGGTAACTTTAAATCACACTTATGGAAATAAAAACAATTATTTAAATTCTATTTTTTAATTTTGTGAGACGCGATTCGCCTTTATGAGGGCACTTTGTATAAATCTCTCTATTGATTGATAATGTCCTTATAAGGAGATACGCGTCTCAGAAAATTAAAAAGTTAGAACTTAAAAACCATTTTTATACTTCCACATGTCGTTTAATTTTATTCAATTACAGCCAGGTACTAATATTTGCCAATTACTCTATATTGCAGTTCATTCATTTAAAGATTAACGCGTCTTAGAAAAATGGTATAGAGAAGGATTCTAAGGATACAGAGCTGGTGAATAATTATAAATGGCAGTATTGTGTCCTTTCAAAATGAGTATCATGGAAGCGGAAGACTAAGGAACCCCTGACTCAATTTGGACTGAAGCGCTTAAAAATAAGAAATAGTAAGTATTGATTAAAATTATAAACGAAATAGTTAAGGTTAAATACAGGAAACTGAAGAATTACCTATATTTATAGTAAGGCACAACTATGATTACAACATATGATTAATAAGGTACACAGGTGCCTAAAAAAGTGCAAGACAGACAGAATGATAATATCTTCAAAGGCATATCTGCCTTAGAGATAGGCGAGTAACAGAGATCAATGGAGGAAAACCATAGAGGTCAAAACCAACGAAGCTGCGGAGCCAATATTGAAGATGCATAGATTAATTTATTTTAATATTTCATCAGCCAAAAATTATTATGTAGAGCAAAGCAGCCTTAGAGACATTCATGTAAGAAGAGAAAATTGCCAAAGAACGCCAATTATAATTTAAAACTTAAAAAAAAACGAATACGCCTGAAAGTATTTATTTGTAAAGGGTGGGGCACGAATGTTGCTACAAAAAAAGAGTGAATAATTATGTTATTTTTTATTTTATTTCTCTATTATTTTAAATAAAGAAATTTATTAATTTTTTAACGTAAGAATTAGTTTTTAATAATAATTTGTTTTAGGTGTCCTCCATCTCCATCAATGAATCTGCGTGTGACCAAAACGTTGTTCATTGCCGTTGTTAATGTTGCTCTCGGTATTTTTTTTTAAATAGAGATGTGAACACGGAATACGTGTCACATCAATATTTTTACTATTTTCAAACTAAGCTAAACGCGTGTGCTATAAAAATAGGATAAACTTGCTGGTTTGGAGTGATATTCGAACCTGCGACCTTTGGCTCACGAGGCGACAGTTCTAACCACAAGAACGACAAGCTACTCAATGCAATAACGGCCTTTATGGATAATTTTTACTCGTTTTAATTACGTGGCTTAGTTTTATACACCTCTTGCTATATATTATTATAAGTTTAATAATTTTCCATTACCAAAAAGGGTTGACAAATCCTTCGGCCTGCGACCATGATTATTATTGCAAGTCTGTTGAAATATAATCATCTTCAGTTTAAAAACATTTAATGAATTTGATTTTCATTTCATTATGCCTTTAATTTAATAAGAAATAAGTTTTATTTATAATTCCTACGTTTTCAAATAGATTTGAAATATTCTAATCCTTTAATTTTTTAAATGAAAATTACAAATATGTAAAGGTGCACGTCTACGTTGATACGAGTAAATGCTAGCGAAGCCTTAAAATGTAAGAGAGGAAAGATGAAATATATTTATTTTAAATAATAATTTGTAGGCTAATTAATTTACCTACCCATACAGGAAGTAATTGTCGGAAATAAATTCAATCAACAAATATATATTTCAAAAAATACAAATGTGCACAAAAATAAATCGCCTGTATATTATTTTGGCCTACCCTATAAAGCGCGACGTGAAATATGTACGTCGGTCGAGAAAGGTATCGGTCTGGAAATTCTCTGCCCTCGGGGAGCGGCCATCGACTTTGATATGCTAAATACCCTCGACCACCAGGAGTTGTTCCGTGATTTTAACGCCACCACGGCCTAACAATCAGCGATAAGTCATGTTTCAGATTGACCGCAGACCCAACAGCTGCCCAACTACAAGAGGTTCAAATGTTAACCGCCTATTTCGGAATAATTTACTGTACACATGTTGTTGTCTGTCATCTAATAATTACTTATGGGTCGTGCTGCCTTCTATGGAAGAGCGAATGATCGAGCTGGATTATCTGCCGTGGGTTTCTGGTACGATTATTATTTTGTTAAGGAAAACTTAATTAATACGTAGGCAACATGTAGATTTTTGTAATCAACTCGGTTTATAACTGTTCGAAGAATATTTTTTCTTCTTCTGTGTGAAGGCTTGAACTTTGTGGTGACATTATTATTAAAATAAGACACAAATTACTTTGTTTTCACCACTTTATTAGATTAAAAAATCTACATGTTGCGAGAATAATGTTCTCTTCTTCAGGATTATTGTGTACTAAAGATCTTTAAAAGTTAAACCAAGCAAATTTGTTACGGTAAAGGGGCTTGTGAGGGGGTAAGTGAGGGGAGGGGGGGGTTCGAGGTGTTAATTATTATGGGTCATTTGGAAAATGTGGAATGTTAAGTGGAAAAATATTCAAAATAGGATTATGCAAAAATTTCGTCTGTGTATTTATTATATTTGACTTAATATTAACGTTTTTCCTAATTTCGAGTATTTCTAAATTATTTCAATAAGACTTTATTAAAAATATAAAACTATTAAAATATTAAGTAATATTCTAGTTTATTCGTTAATGATATACATATGTGACGCTTGCCCTTATTAATGTGAGAATCCGATTTGCCAACGAAATACCGCCTATTTAGATATTTATTCTGTAACGGTACAATAATATAAATATAATACGCGTCCTCCTGTACCATCTCTGCTACAGGCACACACACACATACACATAAGTACATAGAGATACATTACAATATTTTTGTTTTGTATACAAATTCATTTAAAATACTAACTTATCATAATTAATGAAATTTTATCTTTAGACATGTTAGGGTAAGATTTAAGTACACAAGAAATGCGCGCTCGTCGTTTTTACACCATGAAGTTAACCATTAAAGAGAGTAAAGTGTGTATTTCATATATTATTTTTATGGTTATTGCGTGCTTGTCAAAAATGTATGTACTTGTAATTAGTATTCCAGTGGTAGTAGTGAGTGGCTTTTTGGCGTAATGGTCATGACGCTCGCCTAATGATCTAGTAGTCGTTGGTTCAAGCCCCATTCCAGGACACCAGCACGATAGTCCTATTTTCATAGCACAAGCGTTTAGCTAATTGTGAAAATAGAAGAATATTCCGTGTTCATATCCCTATTTTTTTTCAAAAGAAAAAATTGTAGCGTAAATAATGTATTGTCGAGAATCTTGAATCGAGTTTCAATCACAAAAATTCTCCATCCAAAAGCTGAAGAATAATTGGTCATTTAATGAAATTAATAACTATTTTGTTTTAATGAATTACAATTTTAGGTGTAATCGAAATCGATTTCTCATTTTCAAGGATTTCGGCATATCGTTCATGTTATTTTTGACGTTTAACTGCATTTAATAGAAAATTATCAGTTTGGTATTTACTTGCAATTACTATGCTTTTTAATAATTGAGACTAATCGCTAATCGCGTTAATGTATAATTTTTACAATTTTATAGTAATTGATTTATATTGTTTTAATACTTTTTTGTGCATATATTTTACTTGAAAGGTAGCAAACCTTTAATTTAATTTTACTTTAAAGAATGGATTAAAGTAAAATAAAGTTTTAAAAATTTTGAATTAATATAGTTTATATAATTTGTCCGAAAATTTATTTTCATATTTCTAAGTAAAATACATATGTTCTTTAATTTTATTATAACTTCTATTATTTTTAGTCATAAAAAACTACATATGTTATGAAAATTAACTATTTTTATTTATTTTTTTCAATTGATTCAGCAACATTGTAGATAGACATTTTAAAAAAATCCAATAATTGCGAGTAATCAAGAACTTCAGTAATAATATTTAAAAATAATTTTTCAAATAAGTTAGTAAAACAAGAAACAAAAGACATTTCATTCTGATATTTTGACATTTATACAACACCCTGACGATGGAAAGGTTTTTCTGAAACATGTTGGTGGAATTACTCGTATAAAAAAAACAAATACTAGAATCAATATTTTTTAACTATTTTTAACACCTGATTAATATCGCTCGGGTTTCCTTCTTAGAAGAATTTTTGCATGTACCTACATATATTTTATTTTTAAAGATTGTTCATAATATTACAGAAAATGAATTCTTCGTAGAAGGAAAAATTTTCTATCTACTTTCATCATTTAGATCGATCCTAAATCTTAAATTCCCGTAACTTACTTACTCATCGTTACTCGTTATTACAACTTACTTACGTGATGGCCGTTCAGAATCTTGTATGTAGTTTTCTAGGATATTCTGTCAAGTAGATCTGGCTCTTTGGCCGACGTTTCGAATCCCATTGCAAGGTCTATCATCAGGGTCGATGTGATGACTAAGTTATTTCCTTAGAGCAAGTTACTAGATTTACTCATCATATCAACTCTGATGAAGAACCCTCCAATGGGATCCGAAACGTCGTCCAAAAAAGTCGGATATACACGACAGAATATCTCGAAGAAGAATATCGACAGAAGATTATGAATATTATTCTTTAATTTACTTAGATGCACCATTAAAATGACTGCAAATTAAAATATCATTATTCTATGTATACTATTTTACTATAATATGTATTATTATAATAATTATGTATACTATACTACTATTAACTAAAAAAATATTTTATAACAAAAATATATTGCATAGTTGTTCTTTGTACTTTATTTTTATTAATTAGTTTTGAACTAACGCATTATGGATCTCATTTATTTGGTTATTTCGATAATAATGACGTTCATTTAAAAATATTTCAACAAAATACATATGATAATTTGCATAAAGTGTTTTTGAGTCGGATATAAATTTAATTGGTTTCACCTATTTCTTTTAGTGTATTTTTAAGATATTTATTTATTAGACTTATCAGTCTAATTTTATGTATAACTCAATTTTAATTTATATTATTATAATTTGGAAAATTTTAAAATATTTCTGATTTCTTTATTTTACCTATGGTGAATTAACACAATTTATTCTTGTGCCGCATTGATTCTAATAATCTAATATCAATGAGTGTTTTGACCTGTTAATATCAGTTACTGTACAGAAGCAACATCAGTGAAACGTAAATTTGGTTATAATTTTTTTTGTCCGAAGGCGAGCCGATATGGAAATGACGATTACTGTAAAATGATTTTCTTTAACACTTTTTAAACAAAAAATCATGAAATTAGAATGCTAAAAAAGAATATATACGTTGAAACATAGTTAACAGATAAACCTATGTAACTCATATTGTCAGGAACTGAGGTAACTGATTACGGAACAGGTATTTCATTTCCTAGTGTAATAAGAAGTGAAAACATACAATAAACTATCTCCTTTAATTATTAATATTAAATTTATAGTCAAATTTAGTGTTAAGCAATATGTAAATAAAATATTGTCTGTAAAATTGATTGTTTGAATGTATTCCTCGACATTCATTCATATCAGGGGAAGGCGCCAGGATAGCCAGACGAAGGAAGGAGAGTGCTTTTAGCAGGATCCTTAAGAGTTGCTGTTCAAAATTTGGCTCATAGTGGTAAAAGGGTAAAGGATTCTATAAATAGTATAAGATTTTGTAATGAACAGACAGACGTTCATATAAAATTAAACAATATGTCACATAGCTAGTAGCAAAAACTTTGCAGTTGGAATCCTGCCTTGATAATGAGTCTTTTAGCAACTATGACCTAATATCAATAGTTATGGAGATATGCAATATCAATGTTTGCATTTATTTTTTCGATATTTCTGAATTATTTTTGGTAAAAAGTTGAACTATTGTTAAAATAAGTTAAATCGATTATGAAAAATTCATTCACTTCAATACAACTCAAATAAAAAAAATATTTTTAATTTTTGCCATTTTTCGTCATTCTATTCTATTTGTATTAAAGCGAATGAATTTTTCATAATCAGTATTAGTTACAGAAAATTTTTTTTTGGTTTTTCTACTTTTTTGTTTTTTTTATTTTTTCTAACTTTTTTGAAAAAAATAAACCAGAAATATTGAAAAAAAAATTCAACCTTTTCAAGATCATGGTTGTCTGAACATTTTCGTCTCGTTATCGAGGCAGGAATCCACCATCAAAGTTTTTGCTACTAGCCATGAGACACCATGTAAATAAAATATTTAAATATAAATTTATTATAACATCGGCGCACATCCCCACTGGCACTTGCTCTGCCTGCACCGCCCGGGTCTCACCTTTCTTTTCCGTACCTGTCCGCTCGCCATCGAGAGTACCGCAAATTCACCTAATTTCCGCGACCATGAGGCGTGCTCAGCCAGCGGGCCGTGAGAAGTTATGTAATTAATGGTTTTTATTATTATTATCTGTAAAATGCAGATTTCATCCGCTGATGGAAAATCTATTTAAAAATCAACTATGAGACTTATATTTCACGTAACAATGATTCATTCCAAAAACACCACTTTAGTATACTCGCCATTTAAAACTTTTTGAATAGAAAAAAAACTTTCTACAATACAAACGGTGTTCATATTTTTTTATAAGTGAAAATATCAGTGTGTAGAATAAATTGTTAAAAAATGCAAAATTTATTCTAAATATGGTGACCTACAAATGTTGCCTATGTCAATTTATATCGAAGTATTAAAATTATGGGCTTTTATTTTTCATATAACTTCTATTTCGTCGACAACTTTCTTATCATTTATTTTTAAATTAATTAATTTCGTTTCACACCATTTATTTAATTTGGCAAATCTCACACCATTTATTTAAATTGTTGAAAATTCTGTGTTTATATAGTGTTTTAATCCCAATTTAGAAAGATAAAAATATGTAAGATTTGTAAAATATTTTGTTATATAGAAAATCCACGTTTTTTTGAGAAATGATAATAAATGAAATAGTCTGAAAAAAAAACTTTTCATATTTATAGGTTTAAGATCACTGATCGATACGCTATCGTATTTCAAGTGTCTAATTACACGCAAGTAAAATGACCATTGCGTTGATATCGGTAAAAATAAATTGATAAACACTTCCCCAACATTCACTTCGATCCGAGTAAATTCGAAATTAGTCTGCATATGCCACTTTTCGTATGTATTTACACTATTCAAACATCGTATGTATATTATACGGATTATAGTGTGAATTATGTAAACAAATTTAAAATCTACTGGTCGTCGCGAGATCCATTTTTCTCTATTCGATCGATTCAAACTCGATCGATGGAAGAAGAAAGCAATGGAAACTTTTTAATTGTAAACAAATGGAATAAATAAGTTATGTTACTATATAACCACGTACGGAGATTTTTAATCTATCAGTTTCGGGACATACCAGTCTCTACTTGTTCAGAAAAATCACTACATTAGCATGTCATTTTTATGTAATTTCTTTTTAAGTGTTTTAAGAAACGAACCATTTCATGTTCCGTCCAATCGTCTATCTTTTTAAGTATTTTTTAATGTAAATATAGTACATATAGAAATTAGCAAAGACACGAACCATTTCATGTTCCGTCCAATCGCCGGCAGGGGAAATATAAAAAAAGTAAAAATATTTTGTTAAAAGTCGTTATTACTATTTCATGGGTGTCGGCTATAAATAAGTAAATACTTATTCTTTAGGAACCGGCATGTAGAAGTACAGTCATTATTGCCGTTATTTTTTAGTCATAGCTAGTAATTTAAATAAATATTGAATAAGCTGTTCGGTTTTACGGAGAAAGTCTGCGCAGATTTTGGTTGTTTGTAAAATGCTTCGGCGAGCTTGTGATCTGTTCTGTTTTGTGTTCGTACCACAATGTGGGGCAAACGATTGTTCACTTTCTACATTACCGATGGGAACATCAATACACACACACAGTAATAATATTTCCCTGGGAACGCAGATGGCTGCGGCTGGCATGTCAGGCGGCGCGGCATCTGTATTGTGGATAGACGTGGGATAGTGCCGGAACGTGGACATTTATGTGCTGTTTGTATTGCACTACAAAAGTGCTAGGTGCCATAATCCATGTTAGAAAGATGTAATTTGTTTCAAAAAACTAATTTGATGAATTATTATTACTATTACTAGTGTTTTACCCTGCCTCAGATGAAATGGCAAGTTTTATTGTATACAGAATTAAAAGGAAAGATGAAGATGCGATGAATTTAATTGGATACTGTAGAATGCGGTGGATATGACATGTCGGAGTAGCCTATTGTATTTTTTTTCTAAAAAAAATAAATAATAAAAACACGAATAAATGGACATCTTTAAGGGATCAAGAATTTCAACATTAATTCGGAGATGACAGACCATGTGAAATCAGAAGGACATCACATCGCCTATGATAACGTAGAGCAGGTGTTACATGTATGCAAAAAAGGAAGAAAATTAGACATTCTAGAAAAAATAGTAGGTAATTAATCTAAATAATGATACTACACTCAACATACAGCTATAACATCCCCCTTCTATCCATACTAGCTCCGCCCAGCAACAACTTTCAATTTTCGCTCTCCCTCCCCCGCTCCCGACCGCCCCATCTCATGTAGTATATAAAATGTCTTCTAGTCTTAACAGTTAGTATATTACTGAAGATGATGCAGTGAGCATCGAAAACGTTTTAATTTAATTTAATTAAAGTGTCTTTGTGTGCAATAAACAACGTTGTGTTTTAAAATTTTATTATTCCATTTTGCAACAGAACACGAATTATCATAAAAATTGCATGATTTATACATCGCACCATGAGTATTTGAGTGTACTGATTGAAAAAGTAGTTTTTAGGTATCAGCGTTTGAAGTTACAAATATTTATCATATTGATTTTCAATTAATTATTTTAGAATTTTTCGAATATCGCAAGAATGGGTTGGATTTTGGCAGGATTGCTCATCGTTTTTAACTTAATACACTACTGTATTAAAATATGTATTATACTTTTTGGGATGCTACAATAATAGTTTTAGATTAATAATATAATTAAATTAAATATTCAAGTTTATTGCTATTATTCCAATATAAAAGCATGCCATTCTTTTAAATCATAATATCCGAAATTCGTAGTAAAATGTTAATGTAATAACTAAAAGTTTAAAAATACTTGTTTATAGTTTGATTATATAAATAAAATAAAAAGAAAAGATTTTGTATCATAAACAATATCAAATCAACATTATTGGTTAATTACCATATCATCTCTTAATAATACAGTAAATGAGTTAATTTCTTTAAAAAAATTAAAATACATTAGTGAAGTAACTCAATTACAACGCTTTTCACATTTAATTGAGTTATTGCGTTAAAGCAATGAACAAACCGAAAAATGCTGAATAAAACTTCATTATTAAATGATTTTTTTACTTAATACTAGGGATTCTGAAGTCTCGGGTTTTTTCGATTCCCGGGACTCGAGACCCAAATTTTTAAAGTCCCGGGAATTCCCGGGACTCGAGACTTTGATTATTTTTCGTTTAAATCGTGAAAAAAAATTATGTTAAAAAATTAACTTCTTTACTTTAATTAACTTATATTATTTATGTTATAGGTACGATCGGTGAAAATTTATTGAAACAATTTAAAAACACTTTATTCGATATTTATTTAAATTTAACTTATTACAATTTTTTTAATCGAAATATTTATATCAATATGAAGTTAAAACCTTTACTTTTGTAAAGAAAAATATGTTTTTAAAAACACCAAGGCGTTTAATGATGAATCACATAGCCTGTTTCTGGTTATGCTATAATTAAATAATAAAAAAGATTCTCTACGTACAGTGATCGATAAATATAAATAAATTTAATAAATATGTACTAACATTTCCAATTTAAGTTCAAAAATTAAAAGTTCGAAATCCGCAATTCAGAATATACAACGACGGAAACCATAAGTAGGAGAAGAACGTATCTGGCTAGAGAACGTATAAGTCAAAATATAAACTGATTATTTCAACAAATAAATCAACCCAAAGAGAATTCTTTTAAATTATTCTAGAAATACGAGTAGCACGTGCATCGTACAAAGAAACATTTTGCCGAAAAAAATCAAGGGTAAATATGTACATGAATTTTTTTTGTTGTTTAAGTGATATTTTACAAATAACGACGAAAGCTTTTATTACAAAGACAATATAATCTCTCTGCCGAGTGCCGACAATCGAGTATCTTGACGAACCGCTTGCTACCTGCTCTGTATGGGTATGGCTTGTTCTCGACTAAGCAGATCTTAGAGTATTGTATATACTCTAAGAAGCAGATTTTATTTTAAAAATATAAATGTAGGATATATTGAATAAAATTGAATCGGAAAGTCTCGAGTCCCGGGTTATTAATTTTTAAATTCCCGGGACTCGAGACAGCAAAAAATCTTTGAATTCCCGGGAATAAATTCCCGGGTTGCCTCGACACAGAATCCCTACTTAATACGCTAAAGTCTCGTGATGCGATATGTACGTTTTTCGTTTTGTAATACTGCACTACAAAATCACTTGGTGTTTGGATAATAAATGTAAAAGAGGACAATTTTCATTTATACAGTTGAAATTCTCATGTACTATATTACCTACATTAAAATAATTTAAATTCGTATTGTTTTGTATTAACATTTATCAAACATGCAGCCTACATTTTTGGGTAGGTGTGTAAGTGTAATTTTTAATTACACTTCTCACGTCTTATCTCTTAGAATACTACATGCTTCTGGCCCCTTCTGATTTAATTAAGATATTAATTTAAACGTTTATTCATTATACTGGAATTGCCATTTAGTATATTTAGCTTTTAAAATCTGGACATATCTAGGGCGTGCAGTGAGAACATTGATGCAAGACGTTTACATATAACGAAAAAATAATTAGTAATAAATACATCTCATAATATTCCTATCACAATTATCATTATATTTCTCAGATTTTAATACATCATAATTTTCTGTCACATAGATATTTTAATTCTACGTTTTTTTCTTAATATATCTTTAATTCTTCAATGTTGTAACTGGGATCATCTGGTACGAAGAAGAGGGAACCATCACATAACCAGGGCTGTTTAATGAGCAATTGCTCCCATATCGGCCCTACACTTTTGTCGCCTAATTCAGCATTTTTTAATACCAAAGTGATCCTCCACCTTATGCTATTTAAACTCATACGCGCTTATCATATGTTCATACATTATATTGAAGAACAATTTTAGTCATATATCGGACTCTTAAAAATAATGTCTGTATTTATAAACATTATTCGTCTTATGTAGTTTAATTGACATTAGTGCGAATGTATTAAAAATCTTTTTATTGGTCATTTAGGTTGATCATCGGTCATATTTATGAGGTGTATTAACTGTGGTTCGAATTAAAAAAAATATTTTTTAATGTTTACAGCGCTAATTTTGGGCGAATAAATCACTTAAATTTAAATGTGTAAATTTACTCACCTTTAATATATTATATAATGTTTTTATATCAATCTTTTCCCTCCAAAATTGCAGCTCACCCTTCGTTCAAGCTAATTTTCAACCTATTTTTAAGATTAATTGATGTACATCTTTTTTCTGACGAAGATACAGTTGCATCGAAACCAATCTAGGTCAAAGTAATCAACGTTGTAATACATTTTTTTTTGCACAAATAAAAAAATGTGTATTAAAAATATATACAAAAAACATTACTTCATATTAATGTTCTAGATTAAAAAAATACTAACACTAATTATTTAATTCACAGTTATTATTTTCAACTAGCGACCCGGCCCGGCTTCGCCCGGTACAGTTTTGTCTACGTCTTATTTTTTAAATTCGTCATAACTTCTAAGATGTTTAATTGAATTATTTGGTGTACAGGATGAATTTGATCTGCGCTTAATGCTTAAAGTTAATAAGATGTTTGATTTGATAAGGATTAATGCTGAACTGGTCAAAATTGCTGGAAAGTTAACTATCATATCATAGTTATACATTTAATGAAATTTTAAGAACAAAAACGGTTGGTGTAAGTTATCCTTAAAGGATAGATAAATGTATTTACTGAGTTTTTAAAAATAATTTAATTTTACACAATTCTTTCCTACACGATTTTTAAGTATAACTAACGGATTAGGCAGCATTTAAATGACAGCGCTTAAGCGGCAAAGTTTTTCCTGACTTTATTCACTAATACCGTAAATGCTTAGCTCATATATAAGATAGGTAAATTTTTAATACATTTAAATTTTTCTGGAAAAAATCTGATTATAACAGTAAAAATCGCATTCAAATACGTTTAGTGTTTCTCGAGATAAGCGCGGTCATACGGACAGACAGAGACAGGCGCTCGCCGGGGACTTAATTTTATGTTTTGATAAATTAAACCATGTCTACAAGTATTGATCGTCCTAGGTCCTGTTCTAAGACATTTTGTAGATTGTTTTTAGTAAATGTTTTAGTATTATATTTTTCTAAATGTGCGTGTTCATATTGTTGATTTCATCGGAGTAAATATCATCGATCAACATTCCGTAAATCAGGCCTACATCATGACGTTCCATTCTCTATTTAATTGCAGCGCCTCAGTGGAAGGTGCTCATTTCGCGTATTTAATAATATGACCATCCATCAGAAGCTACGCATTCAATTTTGGTCTCGGTTGACCAAATAACCCACATCAGTCGTCTTTGGTCTAATTGCAATATTCAGAGCTCACTTCAAATGACTTTACATATTTTTCTTTGACTACAAAAGTTTATATCCTTTTCTTCTGTGTTTTGGAAACATCCTCCTTTTTGATTTCACAATTCTGTCTACATATTTATCATCAACTCTGCTCACTGCTTCAGTAATTTTTTGGCCACTGATTCTTTTGTTATATCGCCGAGAGATTGTGTCGCCTTTTTTTATTTAGCACGATAGTATTTTTTGAGCTTCTCACTGAGTATCTGAACAAATTATTTTTCTTGATCCTTGAAACTTGATTGAGTAGCAATCTATACATATATATAAAGAGGTATAGTTTGTAAGTTTGGATGTATGAGGTAATCTCCGTAACTATTCATCCGATTTCAAAAATTCTTTCACCAATATTTAGAATGGACTTTCGGGGTGGGCACTAGCTATTTATTATCCCGTTAAAATAAAAGCGCTCTTCGTGGTGACCTATTTTACAATTAAATTTGACGAAAAAATGGTCGAGCTATGCGTTTTTTATGAACGCTGCCTTAACAATAAGAAATATTTAAATACTTTCTATAATAAATTGTAGAACTCAAAAAGTTTTATAAAAAAGTCCTGGACGACATATGTCTATATATTAAGGTTAATACACAAATTGATCAAATATGACTCCAGTTACTAAAAATCTGCGCGTGCGAAGCCGCACGGGTAAGCTAAAGCCTCAGAAATATTTATTAAAATTTACAAAAAATCTTCGCTTTTAAAAGATAATGTTTTAAAATATACGTTCCCTTTTTTATTAGAGTATTTTTATTGTATTCGCCTCTGGCTTCGAAAATAATTAAGAGATACAAAAAATATGTGTGAGCAGGATAATTGAGATAAGTCCCGCCATTATTCAATTTATTTTTCACTTTGCTGTGAGAAAACAAGTAGAACACGATCTTAATTTAAATTTTGGCTTCAAAAGACAATACAAAAATTCTTTGGTCTGATAGTTTTCAATTATATTCGGTTGTTTTTGTTTTCTCTGCCTAATTGTCTAAAAGCTTTTTAATGGTGGAAAAATGTATTCTTCATGTCCAAATTATACACTTTCGATTATTCCAAACATCACTTATTTTGAGAGAGATTCTTTCTTTATATGTTTAAAAAAAACGAAATCTTTCAGACAGTTTACTTGTTTTTTTATTAATCTTTAGAACCATGATATGTATAGGCCAACTGCCGAGAGAATTTATGTTTGCGAAAAATTATATTTTTTATCACTTGCACAAGCATTGGCTTTATATAACAGAACGAAATGATTATCCCAAAGTTAATTTCTTTTATACCATAGTTTCTAGATTTAACAGTCCACTTTTTAAAGAAGTCAAACACAGTGTTATTCAATGTTAATTAATCAATAAGAGTAGAATATGAATAAAAGTTTAAAATAAATCATCGCTTTTTATAGCCATTACGATGTTAATCACATATAATTATCTAATATTAATTCCAACCATTGTAATTTTCCCACATTTTGAATCGATATGAACATTATCCATGCCCATATACGCTAGTTGATCGTAGTGTTCCATTGAAAGAAATGACTCTTAGTATGTTACATATAACCGTTTCTTTAATGAGCAGGTACCAACGGTATATAGTTTCTAGTTACTGCAAATTCGCGGGCAAAATGATTTAATAAATATATTTCGCTCCAACTAAATAAATTGTTTTTGTCTCAAATAAAAAAAAAAAATTTATTCTATTTATTATTATATTTTATTTATTATTATTAAAAAATATATTTAAATTGTGATTCAAGGCAATGTACATTGAAATACAAATTTAAAAAAATAACTAGTGACTGAGTGAGTTTGAAGAGAATGATGTAAATAAACAAAAATAAGAAAAATGCCTTATTAATTTATGGTTTTATTATAAATCTTAGCACTTACGTTTTTACGTATTTAAAAGAATAAATCAAAAAGTTGTACATTTCTTTATGATGTTTATGAGTGAACTTAATATCCTAGTTGACTGATAGAAGGAAATTAAAAGGTTTAATATTTCTGTACAAAATAATCAATTTTCAAATTGACAGCCCTGATCTTCCCTCTAAAATATGTCCTAGAATGTCTTTGTCAACATGTTCTACGGACAGATATTATAACGATAATATGCGAACAAACTTTCACATACCCTTATCACTACTTAGATTAAACAGACTGGGCAATGAATAAGACGACAGCTTGACTACTTGAGAGACCAACATGCTGTCGATTCTGTGATAGTTTATATATTAAATTCGCTAATGTTCCACTGTTTTATAAATAGGTTTGTTGTTTTAATTTCTTTACGTCGTATAGTGTTTTATTCAACCTATTTTCCTGTGTATATTTTTAACAACAATTGTTTTTTTTTTATAATTTACTGAATTTCTTAAAATGTGTTTATTTATTTATTATATGTGTTCGTTATTTTGATTGCTTGCTGGTGTAGGATGTCTTTTGTTTTATTGACTCATTTTTTCAATGGTGCTATGAGCTGTATACATACACAAATAAAAATGTATCAATCGTATGGCCAATTTCCTTTACTCCTTTTAGTTATTTTAAAAACATCGGAAACATTCATTCATTTAAAAAATTTGTTTATTGTTAATAAGATAACCTTATATTAAAATCTTTAGTTCACTTTTTGTATGTTTAAAATAGAATAAATTGTATAATTGATTAAATGTGTTAACAGTAAGGAGTGTGCTCTAATATGCCGTCTATTATATTTTTAAGGCAGAGTAAAATTACCACGAATACACGGTACCATAAATCGACAAACTTTCCTGGTGTTCAATTGCGGGCAAGCAATTTTCCGGTAATCCCAAAACGTAGATTTGAAATTCAATAAATCAATGCTTACTCGCCATAATTTTTGGTATTTTTATTTACTCTATTACACAAGACACAACAGATATCGCTTTTACCAACTTATTTTTGCAGATACCGGTCATAGCTGCACAACGTTCACAACCCAGCTATCTGCATGGCC
Source organism: Agrypnia vestita (assembly GCA_016648135.1). Taxonomy (NCBI): domain Eukaryota; kingdom Metazoa; phylum Arthropoda; class Insecta; order Trichoptera; family Phryganeidae; genus Agrypnia; species Agrypnia vestita. Next base: position 50,162 of record JADDOH010006151.1, on the reverse strand, counting down.
TAGCAACAGCGATCGGCAATAGACAATTGATTTCTGGTAGAAATATAAATAACAAACATATTTTATTAGGGTTTATATAGAATATAGAAAGGACAGAATATAGAAAGACAGGAATATAGAAACTTTGTATGTTTGTTTTTTTGGTGAAATATAGAAGCGTTTATTATAAAGTATACATCATATCGATATTCATTTTACTCACAAAGATAAGCGCTTGTGCTATAAAAATATGTCATTTTTTTATGGTTACTCTGAACTAGGTTTGAATCACCAATCACTCAGTAGACAAATGACTTAACAAACGCGGCACGTAATTATATAACAATAATTAATTAAAATAAATTTAATGAATCAAATAGAATGGTTTGCAGAAAAATATATCCCTTGAAATAATATTTGGTTTCCAACTGGATTCGAACAGCGATACCATTTCACTATAACATTTTTTTTACGTACACTGCCATAAACCTTTAAAAGCTTAAATTACAAATAAATAATAAATTCACATAAATAATTAAAGACAAAAATCTTTGGTTTTTATATTTGAATATATAAAATAATAAAACTGTGCAAAAGTATACAATTTTATGAATAATACTTTTTATAAAATAAAATGTATTCTTTTTCATTCAATTGTTAGCAATCCATATTTACCTAAAATCAGAACAAGAATGTCAAAATTTAATATATCTACTTCTTATTCTTACTTCTTTGAACATTGAAAAAGACAGTAAGTTTTTGGAAAAAGAAAAAAGTTTTATGTACAGGAAAAATAAGACAGCAGATATTAATAATCACTACATTACAGAACATAACTGAAAAATAACATGAAGGAAAAAGAAAAATGTAAGAAAAAAAAGAGAGCTAAGAACAATTGAAAGCTTGTTTAAAATATGAATTAAAAATATCAAATTATATTGTAAGAAAAAAAAATTAAATTAATGAACATTTTTGTTGATGCAAGTCATCTGAAAATGTTCATTATATTTTTTCAGGCTGGTAATGAAAAAATATGTTTTGCCTGGTAGATTTGGAAAAAAGTTGGTACATCTTTACCTATAAAACTCAATGTCAGTCTGTATGTCTGTCTGTTCTCTATACCATTCAACACTGTCCGATTCGACTCAAATTTTGCATACTTATGCTTTAAGACCCGGCGGGTAACACAGAAGACATTTCCTCCCTCCGCTTTTATCCTTTCCTTTCCCCCTGATACATTTTCAATGCAAATCTGTACTATTCAACCGATCGGACTCAAAATTTGCAAAATCATTCTTTAGAACCTGGCGGGTAATATAGGCGACATTTCCCCTTCCCCCTCTAACCATCCCCTCCCCAGATATATTTTCTCTTCAAATCTACACCGCTTCACCGATTGGACCCAAACTTTGCATATTTCTTCCCTAAACATCCTGACCATCCCAGCCTTGATGAAATGGAAACATTGTTTTAATTAGAGGCTTTGCAAAACAATAAAACCTTTGTTTTCCCCCACAAATTTATTTTCAACTTAATTCTTAACCCGTGCAACGCCGGGTACTAACACCTAGTGTCTGTATAAAATTCTTATTAAATTATTTAAAATATTATGTTACAAAATTTTAACTTCACAAAATAAGTTTTCCTTATTTTTATTCTCGTATTTTTTTATTTACTATTCCCCTAAAATTATTAAATTGTTATTTTTAAGCACTTATAAATATTACAATCAATTAATATTGCAAACATGTCTCATCAGTTATGATTAACATCAACCGTGACAATATTTCGATTGCTGACACGCGATGTCCGATTCGTATTACATGTTGAACAATAATTCGTAGTGAAGGTGCATTAATATTCTCGAGGTGCGCATATTAATTAATGTATTATACAATAGGTACATCATATTTGGTTTGACACGTGCTTTGAGGTGTGCCATAATCAAATATTCAAAAATATGTAATATTTTATTATACATATCATGATTCCGCAGCCTGCTACGCCTTGCATGCAAATTAAAAGGTTGCGATAAATGGATTAAAATGAGTATTAACTTATTTAAATAAATTTATTTTATTGTAATGTTAGATATCGTGCCTTTTCGTGCAAAAAGATCTCAAGCATTAATATCTCATTTTACATGAAAAGTTTTTTGAAATATTTCTCAACCATCATCATCATCATCTTCATCCCCTTGTCCTAGTAGGTTGGGGACCCAAAGACTCGACAAGGTGCTTCAATAATCCCCTGTCTAGTTAGTGCTGCTTGCGCACAAGTCAACCAGTCTAGACGTCTAGACCCATTTTGTTTTCATACACCTTGTTTTGTTGCTTCTCTCAGCTTAATCTGGGGCGACCCACCCGTCGTATTCCTTCCGGGGTTGCCAAAAAGATTCTTCTTGGTATTCGTTCATCTGGCATTCTTAGTACATGTTCAAACCACCTCATTTTATGATTTTTCTGTGTAGAAGTAGGGGCTCCGTGCCGAGTGTTCGCCTTAGGTCAGCACTTCTCAATCTCTACGTCAGGATCCAAATTTGATGGCCTATACACAGATTTGAAAACAGTTAGTTTTGTCTCGACACTGAGCTCGGATTGTCTTATCACCCACTATATAGAGAACGTAGAACTCCGGCTCTGGTTAAACTCGTAACATTCCATGTGCTGATTTTCAGCATCTCTTTGAGCATGTCTCACTGCGCCAATTATCTCAATTTCTCAATACAATTTTAAAGTTTAATTCAAATTAATACTGTACATTTAATAATTATTATTTTACCAACGGTTTTAATTTGAATTAAATCAATATACCACTTCAATAAGTATGTTTGTGCTTGAAATCTTTTGCCGGGTATTGCATTATTTTTTAGGATATTCTCTTTTTAACACAAATAATACTAACAATCAATATATTTCGTTATCGAAAGACCTAGCAAAATCAGGTAAATTAAACATTGGAATATTGCCTTTTTAAAAGCTTCAACAACCAGTTCATTTAAAAGTGTATGAAAATAGACGAGACAAAAGAAGTGTGTGCCAGTACAGAAGAGTACGGCATTCTATCTTCTATGACTATCGCATTAAAACGGCCAGATGGGAAGTTAGTTTGTCGATCAAAATGTCGTTAAGACCCAATATTATATATAAATAGTCTTACAATGACATTAAAGTATAATATAAAAAATATAAAAATTAGGGGAAAACACGTTAGAGTGCGAACTTTTTGTATCTGACAATTTGGTAAAATTGTTTAAAAAATATATCTAAAAAATATTATTAATTGAAAATATTATATTTTGATGCAAAGCTCTGTCGACGTCTACCGGTAATAGAAGAATATAAGTAGATGAGAGCATTTTCCTTTATGTTGACTTTTACCCGTAGGTACTTCGAATTGCAATAAAATTACACTGCAGGAATTTCCAACGGAAAATTTCTTGCGCATCTACAGTGCGTCTACATGGATGAATCTTTAACCTCACATCTCGCAGATTCAGCGGTAAAAGATCGACATGCATTAGTTGATCATTCATCTCGGCATACAAAATATTGTATACAAATAATGTCGTCTCGGCTCGCGCTCAACTCTGTACTATCCTTTACGCTAGTATCGAAACGCATGTCAAGGAAAAAATATTTCTACGTATGCTCTCTTAAGCCTTTTTAATTTTAAAAATAATTCTGTGGCTTAGTAACACAAAAACATAGAATAATCGGTTCAATCCATAACACAAAGGAATAAATTCTCAAGTTTTGAAGTACTATTAGAAATTATATAATGTTTGAAAGGAAAATGCCATTTATATTGTCATGGTACTTGGCAGTGAGAGGCAAACACTAAATTATTTTTCTAGAATACACTGTTTCTTAATTCTCACTATTTAACGCTATTTTTGTTGATTCGATCACTTTCTAGAAAACTCCGCTCAATATTCACACCTAGAAAATATTCTCGCCCGCCTGCCTTTATTAACTATCACTGAAATATACGCGCTGGTCCCTCTCCGTTGCTAATGTTGCACCGATTAAACGTCACGAATGGCTGACTCCGCGTCGTGTGACGCCCTTTGTTGTAGGTAAATAAATGTCTTTCTCGACCTTTCGAGATCTTACAATAACTTGTTGACTCGTTTTGAGAGACTTGTGGAGCGTTTCAGAGATTAAGAGAGACCCTAGACTATTTCAGAGTATTCCATCGTGTTGTTGTCGGTATAACCGAGCGAAAAAGTACGAAAGGTTCTGACGGCGCGCAACGTTCCTTGGCTTACCATCTCGTTCAATGCTTATTAATATAATTTAAATAAAAATACAATCTTTATTAAAAAAAAGTTTTTCTCTCATGCAAACATGATAATTTTAAGATACTTGTTCGTGTTAGTTAGTACCGCCAATGCTCTCCACTACGTATCGTTACTAATGAAAAACGACTACTAACAATTGTACACAGGCATACATACGTGGAATACTAAAAGGGCTAAAAATTAGTAAGGTATTTATTATCTTTTCGCAATGTGGCTCAGTTGATATTCCGTTACGTCCGTGGGAAATGAAGATAGCATTGGCTCTGTTTTTCTCATACACTACACTTTATGTGGTGGCCAATTATTATTATTCGTTCTGTGTATTTGCGGTTCGTCTACTAATCTATGGACGTATGGAAATGGCTACTGTTATCATTCTCGCCAACTGTAAGTCGCATTATGTGCACCGCTTGGTCTAATTTTTAACAATAATTTTACCGTATCGCAAGGCCATTTATGGTGATTTATGAAGATTTTATTTAGAACGGCTTTAGATAGTGCTATTTAAAAATTAACAAAGCGTATCGTCAAAGAGAGTGATGCAAGTTGCTGCTGCATATATCAAAATGTATCTTTATTCAATCGTTTGCATCTATCTTCCCGTTACAAAATCGATTCGAGATGAAACGATTTAAAGTATAAGAATATTCAGATATTTACATTACAATATTAGCGTAAGTATTTAACAACTAATTGCGTACTGTCGACAAGTTTCAAATTTATCAATTGTATACTGGAAATAAATAAAGCGCGAGTGCCAGAATATTCATTTTAAGATCTTCTTCTTCTTCTTCTATCCCATATCCTATTGGGTCGGGGTCCCTGTACCGCATAGGAGGTTCCAACTCTTCCTATCTTGGGCTTCGCTGTCCACGTTAGCCAACTTAGTTGCAACCTCGCTTCGCAGCAGTCCTCCAACTGTTTCCGCCAACTCTTCCTAATATGGCCACTTGGTCTTCTGCCTTCTGGTCTTGCCTGGAATATATGCTTTGGCAGTCTATCTGCCGGCATCCGCAAGACATGTCCCAGCCACTGTAGCTGTTGTTTCTCGATAAATGTCAATAAGGATTTCACTTCGCGACATTCATTATTTACGTATTTCTGATTCTTTCCGTTCTGTAACTACTACTATTCCTCTTATAAATCCCATCTCGGCGGCTTGTAGCCTTGAGTGAGTTCTTTCATTTTATTTTAAGATACAAGGTATATTCATTTTAAGAAGCATTCATTTTCAGACGCAAGCTAAAAAACGAATATAGTTTTCTCGCTCTTTATGTGCTATTTTAAACACCTTTTTATTAATATTTTCAACACTTACTACACGCCGGTACCTCACGTAAGTTGGTCATCTTAATACTTAAAACAATCATGTCATTTAGTGCCTTATTTATAAAAAAATGACGCGGCACTTAATACTTATGCGAACTAGGAAATTAACACAGACAGAACTTCAGTGCAGTGTTTAATATATTAGCGAAGGCATATTATACTAATCTGTATACTTATCTTAAAAAATATATTTTGCACTTATTGCTTGAGTCATTTCCAGTATTCAATTTGTTTCTCGTATGGAAAGTTTTGTTTTGTTTTTCGTTAAATAATCAATTTTTTACCAATAACATCCACCGGTAGCTTGCTTCGCTCAAAATTATTTTTTTCATTTAAAAATAGAAATGCGTTCACAGAATGTGCACGTCGTGTCAATATTTAGTCAAAATATTTTCAAACCAAGATATACGCTTGTGCTATGAAAGTACAACTAACTTGGTGGTCTCCAGAAATGAGGCTTGATTGTCATGGGCCTTCCTTACAGATTGACTAACAAACTAACCGTATATTGTTACGTACATTTAAATCGGATAACATTATAATTAACAAGAATATAATTTGTTTACACCACTAATTTATTAAAAATACCAACATAATTCGGGGCCAATGATCCCTTCATCAGGATACAATGTATACTATGGAATAGATGACACTGCTTTCAAAAGTATGACAAAATTATTTTGAAGTTTTCTAATAAATATCACGAAGTAACTGAAAAATAGAAAAAAACTATTTAACCGCATTAAGTTCATTCAAATATGAAGAATATTTAACTAATTTTTTTTCATTCAATATACAATATTTATTTTTTGGTGTTAAAAGATAGAAGAAGGCCCACAAAATTTTTTGACATCTATCGGTATATGACTGATAATCAAAAATTTTAACATTTGTTCGTGTATAAAGTACAATTGATACATTCTATATTGTTATATTTTAATATAATTTAACATCTGTTGGTATAATAGTACCTACAATTGAGCGGCCACAATTCTCATCCTTGAGGTCACAAATCTCAACCTCAACCCATCACACTTAAGCCTTTAATCAAACATAATAATTTGGTTGCTTATCCGTCTGTCTGTCTGTCCATCCGTAACTTAGTGTAACGTCTGCAATTTTGTTCGAATTCACTGCTAAAAAATTTAATTAAACAGCCGGAGATGGGGCTTGAACCCGGGTCAGCAAATACGAACCGGCCGCTCTACACATATTGCTACGACCGCCTCTCCATGGACCGCTAAAAAGATACTATAAATATATACAAGGGCTTGACAAAGACGCGAACCAATGTTTTGTCATTTTTGATGGGTTACGGCTAGTACTTACATAATCGCACTGATTAATTTGAAAGCATTATGAATTTTGATCTGATTATCATGCATTCATAATGGTTTATATATTTTTTAATTTATACCATATTAATAAAACGTCCTATCTTATACCAGTAGCCAAAGAAAAAAACATTGATTCGCAAAAAATTCGAAAAATTTCGCGAAGTTTTTTAAATATTAGCCACTGGACCACATCGCCAGTAAGACAAATAGAAACGAAACGGAAAAGAAAAAAACCTATATAGGTATTTCGGAAACCGGACCTAAAAACTGGTTTCTGCCACCGGAGAAGATGAGAGGAAGGAGAAAGGAGCGGAGGGGAGAGGGGGTCTAAAGACTCAAAAGGAATCCGATCATTGACTGACTGACCCACATATTAAACCCCACTCTCGAATATTGAGTCGAGTGACTCGCCATTCAGTAACGCGGTAATTTTCACCTCGAGTGATCTCGATGGCGCAAAGCGAGTCCGGCGAGCACTTCTACTCGGTGGCCATGAATTAGCTGGTGTAGTTTTGTCATTCGTGGCATGTGATTTGGACCAGCTTATGCCACTTGCTTGATACCGTATTGCATATTAACATATAATAATCATAACCACCATAACTTGACGATGTTTCATTGTATTCTGTTAATGACATCAAATTTTCTTTTCACACGATATCGAGTGCAAAGTTTTACATTAATATTTGTGTAATATGTTTGTTTAAGATTCAAATTATTAAAAATACGAATTATCCTTTACGCGACCAATAACCAAAAAAAAATCATTTGTTATTTTTTTATATTCTCTCCTGTAATTTAATCTTCAGATTCAAATAAGATGTAAAAAATATTAATGTCTGTTTTAAAAAATTATTACACTTTAAATATTCCTTATAAGCTTTTATAATCAATTTATTTAATTAATGCGTGTCGTTCTTTACTCTGTTTTCACAGCTTTATACACTCATAATTATTTTGAAAATTATTTTAAAAATATATTTTATATTTTCTGTATTCAATTTGTGATGTGTATTTCTCGTAGATTTTATATTTTACTAGGCAATGCATGTCATTATAATTTGTAAAAAAAAATGTGAATGATAAATTTGTGCAAAATAGCAGTATTATTAAAACTTTGTTGAAATCTGACGAAACATAGAACACCAATTTTTACGAGAGTCTTAACGTTGACTTACAAAGATTTTATCGAGACGGAAAAAATATATGCACTCTTCACTCTCTCTGCATTTGTGAGACGTCAAGAGATATAATAAGAATTCTATATATGTAATTCCATATTCTGGGAAAATAAACTTCAATTTACAATATTTATGTTATAATTAAAACATGTAAAAATTTAGCTAACTATGCATATTTTTAAATAAATATGGCGAGGGCTAAAATGCGCCACAAAATTATGAAAAATGGAGTAAATAAATTTTTCAATTTTAGAACTACATGTACAAGGATTCTATATTTAAATCAATGGCGGTTTTATTAAATATAAAATGGGCACTTATACCCTACTGTTAAATGTAAGATTATTTTTAATTATTATTCGTTATTACATATTCGGTCCTCGTAGTCCAATGGACAGGGCACTGGGTTCTCGTACCAGAGGCGTATCATATCGGTGACGATACCAATATTCTATCACGGTTATCGAGTCAGCGCGAAATGCAATGCCAGCCATAGAAAAAGGCTATAAAAATCCACGGGCGGTTTCCGGCAAAGTTCCCCAACATGTGGCTCGCACTTGAACCGGCGGCACCGGGTCGGCCAAGTGTCCCCGTTTTCGGAGTCCGAATGTCGGTCAAAGCCTTGACCGCGGTCACTTGACCTTTTTCGATCAATCCACCGCCACACAGCATACACACACGTACACGTATAAACACACACACACACACAAACACACACGTAATTACTAAAGGAGGCGGTGCAGAATTGTTGATCAATGACCTGCCGGCAAATTCAGGTTGGTGTTATTAGCAAAAAATGGCAAAAATAATTCGAAAAGGCTTTTAATTGTATTAAAAAAACGTGCGGGACTCAACAGTCAAGTCATGTTGAGCTTGTCGTGATAATTTTTTTTCACATATAATTTATTTATGTGTGTTTGATGTTGATCTCGAAACAGTTCAACCAGCGCATTAAGTGTAAACATTTTGAGCTTAACTATTATATTTTTCGCTTTGTAATATATAATTTCAATGTTTGACAAATTCTGCTTTAATATTTTTTATTCAGTAAATTGTACGATAATTATTACTTTTAACAAAGATGTTATGGGCCTACAATTTTATTTTATTTAATAAAACATATGGTAATTACTATGAAAATTAATCCATATATTATACAATATGTATTTCGGTTTGTTATCTTATCTTTACTCTTGAGATTTAATTAAATAGTGTTTTATTATATTTACTAGGTATAAGTCACATTAGATACAACATCCAGCTTTGAAGTAAATGCATTTATTACTGATACCTACAAATTTCTAAAAATCTTAAGAACATTGTTATCAAGACACGAAAACATTCTTATTATTTTATTTAATACTCTCTTGTATAGCAAAAATAAAGTTTTTTTTAAATAATAATGTTTTTTAATATTAAATATAACTAATTAATTTATTTTGAATCAGTGAATCAATGATTTATAATCATAAAAAAAAAACAATTTGCGCGCGCAAATTTTTAAGAAACTATTTGGGTTCCTTGAATTGATAAACAGAAAAACTTTCTCTAAATTTGGCGCGCGTCATTTGTTTCCTAAAATACCTGAAAAAATACGGCAATATGCAAACTATGTACTAAATTATATGTTTTTATTTAAAAATTAGCGAGACATGAGCTTTTTCATTGAGAGATTTGAATAATCCATATTTATTCAAAACGACATTAATTCTTCAAAATTTGGGTCAGCAGACTTGTTAACATAATTTACTACTTTCTCAAAATATATTTTGAATTGATTTAATATTCAAATTAATAAATAAATATATACTTGGATAACATTGCGTCATCTCGATGTGAATCATTAAATGTTTATGTTTGATTTAACATCACACTTGCGTAATTTTTAAAATATTTTATTTATTTATTTGACATTCTTACATAGGTATGAATTCACGATAAAATTTGCAAGCAAAAAGTAAAAATAAAATTTCTTATCATTCTTCGCTTATCAACTTATTTTCTGTGGTGTTTATAATTAATTAAAATGAATAAATTAAACCTTTAATAAATACAAGTTATTTTTGAGCTGGCGCATTCCCTTTAGTGAAAATATGTACGTTGTATAATATTATGTAATTTTAAATCGTTGTACAATTTTTAAATCCATAATAATTATCTACCAGAGTCATAAATAAAACGACAAAAAAAACGTATTCAGAATATGTACCCGAATAATTAAATTATATAAACATACAGATGCCTAATTATGCTGTTGTTTTTTTTTGTAAAATTATTAACAAAATTTAAATAACATACCTAGTAAACCACAACACAAAAACGTCCAATCCAGTGTTTGAGCAGCAGCGTTGGAATCTCACCTTTTGATATTGATACAAATCAATGTGTAAAAATTAAATGTTATTTTTGTCACCACAAAACTGCGAGAATGTCGCAAAATTGTAAACTCTCGATCGTAAAGTCAATGTCCTTTAATCACTAATGCCGAATATCGATTGCACCACCGAATCGCGATTGCGTGCTTCCACCACTATCATTCATTCAGTTGTCAGACGGGTGGTTTCCGGCGTCGCGACGCATTGATATCGGCGTTGTTGCGAGGTTCGTCTTGCGGTGGTTGGCGCGCTCGTCGCGTTCGAGATTCAAAACGAGAATGACAGTGGCACCTGATAGCGGCTAAGCCTCTCGCTTTGCCCCCCACCCCTTTCTCCGAAGGCTGTATTCTCATTTCTCCTCCGAAGAAAGCACCCCGCTCTCCGCCCCGCGCGGTCTCCAGATAGCGACACACCTTTCCCATGACATTGATTCCATTTGCGGCACATGTGTGCGCGGAGTATACTCGCAGAGTTCGCGGATAAAAAAATACTACACTAAAACTCGACGGCCTCCGTATTCTAGTGGTCGGTGGTTTGAGCGCCCCTCTGGGAAAGCAACAAGTTACTTCTATTTTCATATCACAAACTTTAAACTTTGTTTGAAAATATTAAGAATATTAAGTCACTCGGTATTCATGTATGCATATTTTTTTTAAAGATTCAATTAAAATAACATACGTGTTAAAAATACTTGGGTCATTAAAAAACTTATTTTTATTGCATTAAAATAATTGTTATTCATTTTATCTTCTGAATCATAGAATTTCTAATATTTTAAAACTTAAATGTACCCAACAAAAAATAATTAATGCATGTTGCTGAAAGAGGCCGAAAACACTTGTAATTGGGATATTTGGATGAGTGTGACATAAGTTAGGTATTATTTTTTATTTGTTTTATGTATAAAAGTATTCTGTCGATAGGTATCTCATTTAAAATAAAATAAAATTACGATATTTTTATTATTGACTATTTTTTAGTATAACCCTGGCTAAAGTCAAAGACTAGAATTAATATGATAAATATTTCTAATAAAAATTATATAAAAATTAGTATTTTTTTTTCATATTAAATTAATTAAATATTTAATTTTATAAACATTTATGAAAATTTTTGAACTTCAAAATATAGAGGTTTAAACGATAAAAACAAAAAACATCACTTTATGTATCGTTAGTTTCAAGTATTATTTATAATAAAAAAAACAAGTAAGAAGTCAAGGCACATAAAAGTATATTAAAGAAAAATGAATAATTTCATTCAACCAACAGGTTGATTAAACATAAACCCTTTTATTTGATCACTTCAGATGCTGACAATTTAATTTAAAAAAAAAATAAAAAATATATATCTTTATATATATAATTATATTATATATCTATATATATGTATTCAAATTTTGCCTCACTTGTTAATGGTAATTAAATAATTACAATATAATATTATATTTAGTCTCTAATTTTCCATTTCAATAAAAAATAGTTAAAAATATCATTCAAACCATTTTATGAAATAGGTCATTAAATGTTAGTGCTGGCTCCTTATTGCACTCCGCGAGCGAATCGCAGCCACTGTAAAGTATTCGGAGAAGTTGCAAGACCTCATATGTCGTTCATTGTTATACGGGATAATGCGTACTGTCAATGAATAAATTTTATTTTATGTATAATAAATAATTGACGTGCGAGGTTTTGAAAGTTTGTAAAATATTTTGCTTCGGTGGTGACACTATTAAATGACCATGGTTACTATAAAATAATAGTTGATATATTAATAAATGTTGATATATTATTAAAAGTTCATATATTAATATCCTTAGATAAAGTAACATTAAAGATTATTATAGAATTATACATTATAAACTTCTCAGATTGACTACCCACCCGGCATTGCTGCAACACCCGGAGGATCCATTAGATTCGACTACGATCGACGACTTGGATCTCTTCAATTCATCAATCTATGATTTTGAAACTCTTGGATATTCACCTCAGTCGTAAACTTTTTTTTAATACTTTATGTTGTCCAGACCCCGTATATGTCTATGCAAATATATTTTCCACATATCTTTAACATCCATTTCTTTTGCGCTTTTTTTCTTCTCGTCTCTTCCCCTTTTGACTAAGTAGATCTGACTTTCCCCCCCTACTCCTTCTTTTCTCTTTTACATTTAATTCTTTGACTCCTGTGGTTTTTTCTAAACTTAAACCATTGTTGTTGTACGTATTGTTAAGTTTTTATTGATTTATTTTAATACATAACTGCATTATTTAGAGTGATCACTTAAGTCAGCTCACACAGGTTTAAATCCCTGGTCCAGCACGTTTCTCATATTCATAGCTTTGTTTCTGTGAGACTTCTATAATTTATCTTTTTAATTTCTTTATAGACACCTCGATGCACTGACGAATCGGAACTCGGTATGTGCAATCGGCTCTTATCGACATTCCTATGACATATCCTGAAGTTATTTTAACATTTCACCGGAAGAGAGAGCAAAACGATAACGAGACTTGCTATTACTGATACGGTTTGGGATCTGAAAGGAAGACGACCTAATCCGGCTCGATGGATAGACCAAGTAAAGATGCTACATGCTTGCCCCTAATAAATACGTTTCTTTCTACAGAATGCCGAGTGAAATAGAGAAGAACCGCATATTCAATCGGAGGGACATCCCATTCAGGTCATAATCCTTAACTGTGATGAAACAATTTTTTGGCTGAAAATTTATTTTTTACTTTTTAGTACATTTAAATATAAACGAGGTTTTAAAAAGAAATATATTTTCAGTTATATAATTTTCTACTTTTTTTGTCTTAACGAATCTTGTAATCGATTTTGTGCTCACTGCCTTTCGCACATGAAGTACATACTTGTAAAATTTAATCTAGGGAAGTTGCAAAAAGGATACAATGGCCTATCAGTTATAATAATATTAATTTACTAAGTAAAGTTTGCTTTTGAAGTATATAATTTCATACAAAATCACTTCGTTAGGAAACTAGCGCAATCTTTTTTTTATATTATTTACTTATTTCCTTAACTATAATCATTAACTGATATCATTAACTATATCATTAACTTATTTATAAATCATGTTTCTGAAATTGCTTGTGAAGTATATAATGTCATACAAAATCATTTCGGTAGAAAACTAGCCCCATCTTTTTTGTCGTGCTTATTAACGAAATTTCAATAACAATTTTTGAGTAATTAATTACGATGAATCAGTTGATTAATTAGTGAATTTGATAATCGTGTATACAAAATAACTTCTTGATTGGACATTAATAAGCGGGTGGAATATCAATTGTAAGATTACGTCTAGACAAACAGATAGACAGACAAACAGACAACAACAGTTGAAGCCAATATAAGCATGTTAAAAGAAACGAGTTATCATAGTACACTTTTGACTGCTTGTTGGTAAAGGGTAACAAACAAGGTTAAGGGCACTTTTAATACCCGGTTTCTTTACAAGAGAACATACATAAAATAAGAGATCAATACAGAAAACAGACACTAGGAATAAATATTTTTTTCTGAATGAAAAAAACACTAAGATTAATTTAGAAAATAACTATATGAAATTCAAAACAAATTTAATTAATTAATTGGATAGATATACAGAAAAATCAATTTATCGAAAAAATATTTTTGCTTTCTACTGGGACATTAACCTGGAACTTTTCCGTACTGAGGAAGTGCGATGGTCAATTTCATTGCATGAAACATTCAATTTTGAATTTATTATGTACATATTTCGTAGTCATGATACTCATCTTTTATTCCATTGTCAAATAGTTAAAAATAACCTTCCGGTACAGCAAGCTAGTTAACGCGAAGTTAAATCAATTAATTTATAAAACTTTTATATTAACTGTACCTACTTGTTTCACAATCAAGAAAAGTAAAGTTAATATAAAGTTTTACTTTACTTTTGATTTTGGAAAAATCTTGAAAGTGAAAATTAATACACTTCTCGTAATCAAATCGAGCTGAAATTTTATACATCGACTTGATGTCGATGACAATGCATCTTACGTGTATTTGGGGTCACATATACACACACGCGTACAAATAAATGCTTATTTATCCTAAATGATCGGGCAATCACTTACTTTCTGGTACCATTCTAAAATTATTCAAATCATGGACACTTTGAAATTTATCTCTTTATTGAAAATTGCTACAAAAAAAGCTGCTTGTCATTCTGTAAAATTATTTATTTATTAAATTAGGATTGCCTTCAATACATTATTTAATGTTGACTCTTGAATTTACGTTCGTAGCTTGTCCAATGAGAGAATTGATCGATTTATCCGTAACGATTTTTCAAATATTTCGTGTTATACGACGCCAAATTTATCGTGTGTAATGCTTCAAGAAACGCGGGTAATGCAAATTGGTGCGCTTCGTTTAGGAGGCCCATAGACGAGAGCGTCTAGAGTCGTGCGAAGTGGCCGAGTGCTGATCACGTGTTCGTCGGGCGAGCTCGGATGGCTTACCTCATGTAATTCGCCCCTGGGGCGCACCTGAACATCTGCTCAGTGCCACAAGGTGAAGATTACACAGAGTGGTTGAATCATGCCGAAGAAAATCGGTTAGTACGCGTGTACTACTTATAGCGGGTGTAGCATGCGCCAAAGTACCTACACGTCTAGTAGTACCTACCTAAACGTGATTATTTTCTAAAATATGTGAAGGGGTGCCTAAATGAACTGCCTTGTTTCACATAAAATGAAAAATAAATAACGCAATGGGATTTAATTAAATGAATTTTTTAGCAAGGTAACAAAAAAATTGGTATTTTTATGTGTTTTGAAAGGAAAATGCCAATTCATATGTATCAAAATTCATGCAAATTAAATTTGTGGTTAATATTGAGAAGAAAAAGGTATAGGTACTCGAAACAATACAATGTTAAAAGATATAATGATTTTCAGACAGAAAATTTATTTTAATTTTTAAGAATTTTTTTAACAATCTTCACTAGAAACTTTCTCTCAGCAGAATTTAATGGAATGATGGATGAAAATATTAACTCATATATGATGAAAACAGAGGAATCAGAAATCTGGATTCAAATGTGCAAATCATAAAGGAAATAATGAATGGAAAAATTATTAAATTTAAAATAATAAAAAAGCTTAAAAGTTACGTTTTAGATAAATTTAATATTAGTTTTAAATTATGTGTATAAACTTTTTCAAGTGTAGTGATTAGCTGCTACATCAAAACAAATTCAAATGTTACAATTTATAATTAAACGGGTTTTCACTTTGAAATAAAATGATCGATAATGTGTACGTGTATGCTTAAACCTAAAAATTTAAAAAATTTTGCCGTTTTTATATTACTATAAAATATGTTATACGTCATTATAAAATAAGTATATCAGAATCATTTGATTTATTAATATTATTATAAATCCCGGTCAAGATCCAACCTAGTTTATTTAACCCAGGATATTAATATTGTGCATTGGTTTCTAGGATATGTTGTGTTCAATATTTAAAGTACGTCCTCTAAAAGTATGTCGAATCAACGTCTTGAAAATTCATGATAAATTTAATGCTTAAAATTCTGAAATAACTTTACATCGAGAGAAAAAAGTGTGTCAGTATTTGATCATAATGTTGATTTATACGGAAATGCATCACTAATGTATAATACATGTTCTTTATTGTTAGCGTATTATTCAATTTAAATTAAATTTTAAAATATTTACTTTCTTCATAATATATTAAATAATAATGTGAACTGTCCTGATTTGTTGTCATGTATCGATTTAAATGTACCAGCCCGTCGTTCATGACATACAACTCTTTTCCGACCCAAAATTATCAAGTTATCAGTAGAATCATAAACTTATTCTTGCAATACGAGAATTCCCTTTGCATAGACTTATTTGCAGAAACAAAGTACTTTCTTAAGCAAAAACTTAAAATAATTTCATAGGCTTTAAACCAACGTACAAGGCATACACATACACACACACACACACACACGCACACACACACACACACACACACACACACACACACTCACACACACACAGACATATACACATTAAACACATCACCTTTAAGCAACTAATTTTATAGATATTACTAGCTGGTTGGCCCGGCTTCGCTCGGGACCATAATTCGGTCAGCATAGAATTGTATTAACGTCTCTCTTTTGCTGGTTTCGGCAGCTGTGATTGATTGCCTTACTGGACTGTCTTTGCTTTGCCAAAATATCAACAGATATTTCAGCGCACAATCATAAAACTCTAGAGAGAACTTTCAAAAACTTTCTAGAGCATTCCGAAATCTTATAGAACTCTCCCTTTCCAGAACCTTCTAAAGTATTATAATTCTTTCTGGAACCTCTAGACTCACTCCCCCACCTTAATGAACTTTCTGATAGCTTGTAGAACTTTTTCCTTCCAGAACTTTTTAGAGCATTCTCGAACCCTCTAGAACTTTCCGGAACCTTTAAAACTCGCTGACACATTCTGCAACTCAGTTTGGAACCTTATAGAACTTTCTCCATTCAGAACTTTTTAGAGCATTCTGGAAGCTTCTCTTAATCTTCTGGAAACTTCTAGACTCACCGATGAACTCAGCCACTCGGTTTGGAACATTATAAAACCTTTATAAACTTTCTCCTTCCAGAACCTTCTAAACCTAAATTCGAGAAACTTAATGAACGTTCTGGAACATTCTGGACTCACCGATGAACTCAGCTACTCGGTTTGGAACCTTATAAAACCTTTTTAAACTTTCTCCAGAACCTTCTGAAGCATTCGAGAACCTTAATGAACTTTGTGGAACTCTCTAGACTGACATACTTCGCCACTCAGTTTGGAACCTTATAGAACTTTTAGGAATATTCTAGAATGTTCTCTTTCCAGAAATTCTTAGAGCTTCACCGAACATTCTGGAACCTTCTAGACTCACAGATACACTCCGCCACACTGTTTGTAACGTTAGAGATATTTTGGGAATCCTCTACTTCTTTTATCTTTATATTTTTATCTTCTCCTTCCAGAACATTCGAGAATTTAATTGAACGTTTTAGAACCTTCTTGAACTTTGTCTTTCTAGAATCTTCTAAAGCATTCGATAACCTTCATGAACGTTCTGGAACCTTCTAGACTCACAGCCACTCTCCGCCACACTGTTTGGAACGTAAGAGAACATTCTTTAGAATAATAAAGAATCTTCTACAACGTTCTCTTTCCAGAACATTCTAGAACTTTATCAAACGTTCTGGATAGAGTCACATTGTTTGGAACCTTATGGAACTTTCGTTAATCTTCTAGAATCCTTCCAGAACTTTCTAGAGCTTTATTGAACGTTTTGGAATCTTCTAGTCTAGCTGACACACTCCGCACTCAATTTAGAACCTTATAGATTTTTTGGGAATATTCTAGAATGTTCTCCTTCCAGAACTTTCTACAGCTTTATCGAACGTTCTGAAATCTTCTAGACTCACCGACACATTTCGCCAGTCAGTTTGGAACCTTATAGAACCTTCTCAAACATTTTTTTTCCAGAACCTTCTAAAGCATTCGAGAAACATCATGAACTTTTTGTTCTAGACCCACTGACACACCTTGTCACTCAGTTTGTGACCTTATAGAACTGTCGGGAATCTTCTAGAACCTTTTCCTTCCAGAATTTTCTAGAGCTTTACTGGACATTCTGAAACATTCTTGACTCACCGGCACTCTTCGCCATTTAGTTTGGAACCTTATAGAACTTTTTGGAATTTTCTAGAACGTTCTCCTTTCAAAACATTCTAGAGCGAATTTTTCCGGAACCTTCTAGACTTACCGACACAATCGGCGGGCCCATTCTGGAACAATCGGAAGTATTTGCGGCCTTCCCATAAAAAAACAATGTGCTAGAATGCACATTTTCCTCACCTACTCCCACCCACGCTCAGCCACCCCCACCAAACTAGGACATTTTAAATGGGACACTAAGGGCTATCCACCACCATAACCACCAGGGGGTGGTAGTATCTGGTTGTGAAGAAAACTTGGCGGATAGGGAAACACGGGTATCTTTATATATATATATATATATTGATTGTAAGCGATTAATAGATGTATGGAGCAGATATTATTCAAATTTCTTTGTAAAACATCATCATAAATAAAAAATAAAATAAAATTAATTCGTTTCAATAAAATCTAATCATATTGTTAATATATTTTACTATTTATATACAATGACAACATCGTTTCTTTGTTTTTCATCATTTAAACAATATTATTGGTCAGCTGCCATCGTCATACACAAATGTTATGTTAGTGCGTGACACTTTAGTGCAATTGTGACAAAATTTCAGGTCAGCTCCTAGGCACGCTGAATAAGTGCTAAAACAAAGTAGTGCTTAGTGACAACAGATCGTGGCAAACGCATATGACCAGCTTAAGTTATAGCGCATTACCATGCTTCCGTTTGAACACTACCAGCATCAGAAAATCAAAGAATGTAAGATAAGTACAGGCGGGCATGTGTTGCGAATATTTAGCAGGACATTACGTTTTATATAGCGGCTGCAGGATTATCCGTCCTGTATTGTCGGAGAAATTTATATAAAATTCCTTGGTCTGATTCTCTACTGGAAACGCGGTTGTAATACATATATGTGGTGATCAGTGATCGCCAATAATGTGTCAACCCAAAAACAAAAATAAAATGATTAATAATTTTATCTATTCAATAGGATTCTTACATTTTTGGCAGTACTACTACATATGACAGTATATCAGTAGTTACTATCATAGTATGCTTAGGTAGTATCTACCATCATAATATAACCTTAAAAATGAACATACATTTATACTTATTGCTCAAAAATTTTAATAAATAATCGCAAATGTTTACCTTAATAGTGTAGTTTTTAATAATTTCTCCGTTTTTAATTTTGCTTCTCTGTATAAAAGAACATTTTTGCTGCATATTTTAAAGAATATAAATTTGAAATTGGCCTTAATTTACAGACATGGAACAAAATGATCCAGTTATTGAGATTTCTAAATGAAACTAAAACATAGACATGACATGACACTTTCAATATCTTAGTAGGTATATGTATGTTATTCACTTTAGAGCCTTCAGAAATGGTCAATATAGGTCAAAATGTCTACAATAAAAATTTTAAAATTTGTTAATGTACTTTTAGAAAAATATTAATCACTCTTTTCGAAATGTTTTTTTACTTATGTTCAAATTAATTAATTATATTTTTATAAAATTAATAAATTCTAAGAAATCATAAGAAAAAAAATAATTATTATGTACGTTATACACCCCCGTAATTTGGGAGTGCATAAAATAATACAGTCCAAGATTTTGGACATTAAATTATGTTTATTACAAAAATAATCTCTTTCTCATATTAAAAGTTAAAACTTTGATTAAAATAAAATACTATTTTAAAATAATTTAATAACTAGCTCCCATCAAAAATAACGTACTTTTATATGTTTGAATTTCAAATTTACAATAGTTAGTTATTTTTCTATCCTAGCGGTAGGATATACACTAAACACATATATTTTTATAAAAATTGTTGGAAATTTTTATTTGTATTAATTCTTAGATATAAAGTTCTCTGGTGAATTTTCAAGTGTTTGTACAATAATATTTTGTACAATTTGGCTTAACCAACTTTTAAGTTTGCGTTTTGTAAATCTGAGAGAGAAATTTTGTCTAATAATTTAAATAAGCTTGTAAATTTTTGTCAACAGAACTTACTTTTTATTTTCACAATATACCTCTATGTCTTATCTGGTCTCCACAAAGCAATGTACTTCTTGTCTGAAGTTCTAGCTATTTAAAGTATATTTTTTTTATTTAATCGAATGAACCCTTTTCTCATTGCATAAACCTTCTGACTAGCCGGTGAATAAGTGCGGTAATTCCGAGGGGTATTTCTTACTAAACGAAATAACTCGTCGATAATGTTACGTCATTATCGGCCCGATTCTGAAAATAACAATGTCTGGATCTTTAAGATCTTTATCCCAACACTTAATAGACGATAATTAAAATTAAAAATGTCCAGAGCGGATTTTGTAATTCTACGGCTCAAATACACTGTATTAGAAGATGATATAAGAATGATTGTTTCTTACAAATGTATTAATTTCTTCATCTACAGCGTCCAGATGAAATATCATGGCTAAACTTGTCATATTTTTTTATTTAATCGAATGAACCCTTTTCTCATTGCATAAACCTTCTGACTAGCCGGTGAATGAAGTGCGGTAATTCCGAGGGGTATTTCTAACTAAGCGAAATAACTCGTCGATAATGTTACGTCATTATCGGCCCGATTCTGAAAATAACAATGTCTGGATCTTTAAGATCTTTATCCCAACACTTAATAGACGGTAATAAAAATTAAAAATGTCCAGAGCGGATTTTGTAATTTTATGGCTCAAATACACTATTAAAAGATGATATAAGAAAGATTGTTTCTTACAAACGTAATAATTTCTTCATCCACATCATCCAGACGAAATATCATGACTAAACTTATCATGACCGCGTTCGGCGTTACCGCGTATTCAAATCTTCCCATCCTGACATTTGACAGATATGTCTGGATATTTAAGATCTTTATCCCAACACTGAATAGACGATAATAAAAATTAAAAATAAACGAGAAATAGCTTTACTTCGGTGTATGTTTCTGTAAGTTTCTACATGAGATAGATATAGAGGGAGGGAGAAAGATGTAAATTGTTATCTGTCAAATGTCAAGATGGGAAGATTTGAATACGCGGTAACGCGGTCATGACAAGTTTAGCCATGATATTTCATCTGGACGCTGTGGATGAAGAAATTAATACATTTGTAAGAAACAATCATTCTTATATCATCTTCTAATACAGTGTATTTGAGCCGTAGAATTACAAAATCCGCTCTGGACATTTTTAATTTTAATTATCGTCTATTAAGTGTTGGGATAAAGATCTAAAAGATCCAGACATTGTTATTTTCAGAATACGGATGAATATATGTTCATAAAAAATTGATACAGAGAGAATAATGTATTTTGATAATAAAAATACATATATTACTATTTTGTTGTTTAATTGAAGAGTTCGAATATAATCTAATAATATAATCGTTACCAAAATGCCCATATTTGGTGCACAAACCTGGATCTTTCACCTCCGGTGCAATCATAGGCATTCAAATTATGCCATATCGTACCAAAATACTGATTCTGAAATATTGCTACATTTTTTAAAAATTAAATGCATGAACGAATTCTGTGTTTGAAATATCAACTACAACAAAAACATAATGAAGTGAGACATTGAGAAAAATCATTTTGATATTAAATAGATCGTATACTTAAATAAAATAAAATGTACACTACTATAAAATTTGATAATTATATAATTAGTTCCGAAACATAACCATTAATTTTTTAAAGGTTTATGGAAAAATAAATCAATATACTTGAATATAAGTTAACATGTTTGATGCTATTTGTTTATACTCTTATAAATATGACTTGTATTTGTATCTGTACAAATAAATAAATAGATTAATTTTTTATTTCATTTATTAATTTATTTGTATATCAAAAATTGTACAGATTTTGGTTATAGAAATCTGTATCCTGACAGGCAAAATAGATAAAATAAGCAAGTCATGTAAGTTATATACGTATTTTACATTAATAAAAATTACTGAATTAGGTGAGCTATTCCGCAATATACTATAATGTTAAAGAGTCATCAGGTCCCTAATTTTACAAACATAATTTTTCGCCTAAAATTTGTTTTAAAATAAATAATCTAATATTCTAGAATCCACAAAGAATCTAAAAAATGGTTTCAAATGTAATTATGTGTTAATTTGTAATTTTTTTTTATATTTATTATACATTCAACCAATTACCAATACATTTTTAAAAAGCTAGATTGGATAAAATTTATATTTTTAGATAGAAACACAACGTATTTTTTAATTGTAGTAAATTTCTAAAATTCTTTATTAATACTTCTATTTTACGAAATAAGCGATGAGTCCCCATAAAATAATTTAAAAAATTAACTTAATTAACGAAATATCGTTCACAAAACAATCCTTTCACTTCTTTGATTTACAGAATCTTACGCGTTTACTTCTAGGTGAACATCGCTGTTACAATTTTCAAATTGCTTCGATTTCAAGTAATACGTGCTAAGTTTAATAGGATTGCTCCAAATAGCGTCGTAGTACATAACATTAATTCATAACACTTGTAGAGTCCGTTTCGAGTAGTGAAGTCCATATCGTGACAATTTTCTTTAAATAATGCGTTAAACGTTAATGAGTTAAGTAATGCAAAGATTTTGTTTCTAATAGTTCACGAAATATGTGGGAATTATCATATTATTAAGTGTTTAGGTTTAGCCAGCCACTATTAGGACGTTTCTATTAACCTCCTTGATTTCAACTCTGACATATTAAATCTAAAGTGTATTTAGCTGATTCGTAAAACCTGTTGCTACTGGAGTATTGATTCATTCCTGCAACGCGCGCATATTTATGATACAACATAAATATATCAATAACAAGATCTTTCTATCTGTTAATTTCTGACAATTTTAATAATAATAAATGTAAAAAATATTTTGAATAAACGATTTTAGATAGCATGTATAGTATTCGCAGATTTTGTCCATTATTCTAAATAAATTCAAACAAATTTCTTCACAATTGTACAACTTAAATAACCTTTCACTTTTTTAATGACACATTTTTATTTAGAATGCCAATTTTCTATTACATCAACTTTATTATCAGTTCGATGTGACTCCGAAAACATACAAATTTTTAGAAATTTAAATAAGATACACGATCATTATCTATATATATACTTTTATTTTAAGAATTTTATATAGTAGGTGATTAAATTAGTGAGTCTATAAATTTACACCCCTTGCGTATTTTTTTGAACGAATTATTAAGCAAAAAATTGAAAAGAGGCCATAAATGATTTTTTTATGTTCATCGAACTGATGCTATACTAAAATTTTATGTATTGCTATTTATATTAATCGTGATTCCATTAATGCATTTATTTATTTATTCACAGGGTAAAACGAAGGTAGTACACAATACTTTACAGGTAGGTTCTTATCTTAATAATGACTAGTACCTAATAGTAATAAAAGTCAAATGAAATTACTAAAACCTTGTAAAAATATTCAAGTTCAAATTTCTGAAAGGGTTTAATCTTTTTTTTTCGTTGCATAAAAAATATTATTTTTATTACTTAAGAAATTTACAAAAAAGCAATTTTCCATAACTATTGATACTAGGACATTGTTATTGAAAAATTTCGACCCACAATTTAGGCAGGAATCTACCTAATTATGGACTAGCTCTTTTACATCCTGTGTATTAACTTGGACATCCACTAAAAAATTATTTTTTTTACTTTTTTACACCAATTCATAGAAAATTTTCTTCTCCTCAAAAACAAATTTAAAAAAAATCTATTTTTTCCAGAGAAAAAAGCTGACATTATAGCGGACAAATACGCTTATTTTGTATGATAAGCCAAAAATCAAACAACTCCAACGTGAAATTGCTTTTTTGTAAATATTTTGGTAGAAAGCGTTGATACGTGTCTAAAAAATCTGTATTATTCATTTTGGTATTTCATTCATGATGAAATTCTACATTTCATCAATTGTTTATGACAGTCATGACTATCAAATATTTAAACAAAAAAATAAATAAAGAATATAATACTTCATAATCAAAATTTTCAAAAGAATCGGCCATCTGGTGAGAAGCCAATAATTATCATATCTTTTAAGGACAGTAGTGATGGGTCCGCTCTGTATTCACTACTACAATGTAGTACTACATTACATTGAAGTGCACACTTCACACGTTTTGAAGTATAGTGCACACTACAAACACTAAAGTAATTGAAAGTATATACTTCAAATAGTACACTTCATTTCAAAGCAAACACTACAAAGTACAAACTTCAAAGTTATCGAAAGTATGAGAAACATACTTTAAATCGTGCATTTTTTACGTGAAATTTTTGAGAAGTTGATTTAAATAAATGAAGAAATCTCTGGAAACTGAAAAATTTTGGGACCGAACGAAGAAATTTTTGGGAAGTTGATGTAGTTTTTTAGGTCGCCAAATGTTACTTCGGAGAAAATATCGTCATTTATCTATATTAAATATTTTTCTCGTTGACTTTTTTTTTAGCTCGCCAAATTTTTATTTGGGAAAAAAATATTCACTTCACTAGTACTACAATTTTGTAGTACAATTACTTCATTCATTACTTCACTTCATTAATATTACAATTACTTCGTTACTTTACTTCATTTCGTAGTACTACAATTACTTAACTTCATTTTTACTACACTTTTTTACTACAATTGTAGTGTACACTTTGTAGTCTTCAAACTGGTGAACTTGTGTGTGTTGTAGTCTTCATTTTAAAATGTAGTTTTTCCCTTCGCTAAAGCACAGGCTTACGACGCGCACTATTTCTCGAAACGCATTACATGAGTGTCGGTATAAAGCGTTCTCTCGGTATGAAAGCTGTTTTAATTCGGCAGTGGTTTCCCACGAGTCGGCCCCAAAATCAGGCCCAAGTTTAGTTCCATGTCTTGTTGGTTGTTCTAATCAATACAGGGCCCGAGGCCCGGTCCACATTGCGCCGAGGTGTTGCTACTATCAATGATTTGCGACCGTTTTGGAGTTCCACTTAACGTTTGATTGCCCGCTCAATGTCTCGCATCTTCGGTTTTGTTACACATTTGTAAGTAATAGCGTGAAAGTATTTCAAGATCAAGCAAAATTACATCGCATGTTATTGTAAGATGAATCTCATTTTTAAGTTAAACGTAAAATATCAGTTCGATGGTTATTATCATAATAATTTTTTATCAGCTTTATTCATTATTTTAATTTTATTTTTAATGTCCTCATTTCGATTACATTCTGACGGGTGTAAACTTCCCGACAGCCTTTTGCCCGACTTTATTTAAATTTAAATTAAAATGTTTCATTTATTGAAGAATACATCCTTCAAAGACAGGCTTTCACTTTGTGGTGACAATATTAATCAATAAATTTATTATATCTTTATATAAACCACTTTTTGTTAGTTTTTCACAACTACATGTTTCGGAAACAACGTTCACTTCTTCAGGTTGAGTCTTGTTTGTCAAAAACATTTAACTGATCAATTTATAACTGTATTTGAAGAAAAATATTTTCTTCCGGGTTATCCAAACTATTCCTCGAAATTGTTTTGAATATTCACATTTGTTTTATTGAAACTACATATTGATAAAAAAAAAAAATTTTAAATTATTAAAATTAAACTTAATAGTAAACACAAATTATCAGCTATTAGAAATACTATAATTAAAGTATTTTTTCTTAAATAGAGCATTTGCAGTCTTGAAAATGTAATTAGTATTAACACGGCCTTCTAAAATAAAGAAATTTATGAAAATATAATCACTAATAAATAACCACGGATGATAATTTTCTTATTCTCCTATAAAAGTATGTATATTATGTTAAGCGTTAATAATAAGTGTTATTTTTTAATGCACTTAAGATTTTAAAGTATTTTTTGTAACAATAGTTACAATAAAACATCAAAATATCCAAAATAATTTCTAGATATGGCATTACATATTAGGAATATATGAAAAAAAAGGAATAAAAAGCATAATTGATAGAATTAAAAAAGAGTCTTTCAGAAAAGAATGTTAAGAAAGATATATAACGCATGTATGGACGACGCCAGAAAGAGAGGGCGACCACGGAAGACGTGGCATGACCATATCAATCAGATACTGGAAGATGATCCCGTTAGAAACCTTAACAACTGTCTAGCTTGTATCCGAAGATGTATGAATTTGGCGAGAGTTGTGAGTCAGGACAAAAGTGTACGGCGCTCTATCCTCTCTGCATACCCCCACGGCGAAACGGCGGGATGGTAAGTAAGTAAGTAACCTACCAATTATACTTTAATTTTCATTTTTTTAATCTATTTGTTTCGTTCATAACAGACGAAGATGTTATCAGTTGAAGAATTTATCATTTTTGTTAATATATGCAAATATATACTACATCTTATAATTTAGATCAATAAAAATTCTGGATGATGATTTGTCGGGCATTCGACTGTAAGGAAGTGGGCCGGCACCTCATTCTGCCAAATTTTGTTCCTGTTTTGTATATTGAAGGCCCCAAACTTCAATTCCATAAATCAGTTATGGCACAAGGACTTCAATACGTACCAAGAAGATTATTAAAAGACAAAGCATCTATTCACATCGGTGGATAGATGCGTTACGTCACCATCTCACATGACCAATTTTCACCGTTTTCAACAATTTTATAATTCCAAACTTGCGTCATAATATTGTGGTGAGGGCGCTACCTTCTTATATACAAGAAATTATTTATCTCTCACAAACGGCACATCTTGACGTGCAAACTTATCATTCGTATTATAATTTTAATAGTGTGTTCGAATACGTACCTACATATTTATTGGTGTGGTGTTCATGACGCTCACCTAGGGATAGGTGGGTCGAACCAGCAAGATTACTTTGAAAATAGTAACAATACTGATGCGACACGTATTCTGTGTTGCATCTCTATTTAAATTTTAAAAATATAACATTTTAAATGACAGTAGCAAACGAATTATAAAAAAATAGGAAATTATTAGGTCCTTACATATGAAATTGGCGTTTTGCCGTACTGGCAAATTTGATCTCAAATATCTTCTCTTTGGTTAGGAATTCCAAATCCAAATTTATACAGCTATTTACTCATGTATTTGTGTTTTGAAAATAATAATTCATTTGTTTTTTCCTCAATTGTTTTTTTCTTTACGTCACTCAGTTTACAAAATGAAAGTTTACAAAATGAAACGGTTTGAAGGATTAATGATGTGTATGGCGACGGTGCCGCAAAAGAAAACACAGTGCGTTTTTGGTTCCAACGTTTTCGTTCTGGAAATTTCGACCTGCAGAACAAGCCCCGTGGACGGCCGGAGACCAAAGTTGATAATGAAGAATTGAAGGCTATTGTGGAAGCGGATCCATCGCAAACCACATCCGAGTTAGCTGCAGGCTGCGGTGTTAGTGATAAAACTGTTTTAATCTACTTGAAGCAAATTGGTAAGGTGAAAAAGCTTGAAAGGTGGGTACCTCACGAATTGAGTGAAGCAAATCAACAAACGCGCGTTGACTGCTGCGTTGCATTACTCAACCGGCACAATAATGAAGGGATTTTAAATCGAATCATTACCTGTGATGAAAAGTGGATCCTGTACGATAATCGGAAGCGCTCATCGCAATGGCTGAACCCTGCCGAACCAGCCAAACCATGCCCCAAGCGAAAATTGACTCCAAAAAAGTTACTTGTGAGCGTTTGGTGGACTAGTGCTGGTGTCGTTCACTACAGCTTTCTTAAATCTGGCCAGACGATTACGGCAGATGTCTATTGTCAGCAACTGCAAACCATGATGGAAAAGCTAGCTGCTTAACAACCGAGGCTGGTTAATCGCTCTAGACCACTGCTGCTTCATGATAACGCTAGACCACACACTGCACAACAGACGGCTACCAAATTAGAGGAGCTTCAATTGGAATGTCTAAGACATCCACCGTACTCTCCGGACCTTGCCCCAACAGATTACCATTTTTTTCGAAATTTGGATAACTTCTTGCAAAAGGAAAAAATTCAACTCCGATGGGGCAGTCCAAAACGCCTTCAAAGATTTTATTGATTCCCGTCCGAATGGTTTTTTTTTAGTAAAGGGATCGATGAACTACCTATGAGATGGCAAAAGTGCATAGATAGCAATGGTACATACTTTGATTAAATAAATATATTATAATAAAAAAAAATCGGCTTTATGTTCCTCCCATACTAAACGCCAATTTCATATGTAAGGACCTAATATTTACACTTCAGCTAACGAATAAAATTCAATAAAATTATATCTGAAAGTAAAGATGATTCGTAATTAATGAATATACTCGTTTATACCGTACATTTTCCGAGATATCAGTACTAGTTCTTGCCCTGATAAAAAACCACTATTCAATACTGAAACATTACTTAATGGAGATGCTTTGCTTTGATTATGACGTTGTCTGCAAAACGAAACAAAATGAAGAAAACCAAGTGATCATATCTGAATAAGGAAGTCATATACCCATTATCACCTCACATTACACTCTACATCTTCTATGACTCTCGCATCTTTAAAACATATATAAAATTAATCTAACGGAAAATATATTACTAAATAAAAATGACCAGATATTAAGAGTTTTCTGTTTTTTTTTTTGCTTTATTATGTGTAAGATTTTATATAAAATAGTCTATACGTGCATTCAAAAACTGTTATATTTATTTTTAACGTTTATAGCGTTAACTTGTGGTTGGACATAATTATTAATTTTAATTAATTAAGCAACGTTGTATTAACCACTTAACTAGTAACTCTAAGTGTACCGGTTTCGATAGCACTGCTTCTTCATCAGGAACTAATTATCTATCCATTACTTATTCTAGCAAACAAATAAATTTTAGATTGATTGATTTGTTTGCTAGAATAGTAATGGATAGTTAGTTTGCGTCCGTTGTGATGAAGATACAGTAATATCGAAACAGATATACATAGAGTTACTAGTTAAGTGGTTAATACAATGATGTTTCTTTTATAATTATTAAAGTAGCCATAAAACAAAAAAAAAAAATTGTTGTTTCCTAGAAACTTTGTTACTGTACTTTTGAAAACATTCCAAGCCCCTCTATCAACTCATACAAACGTGTAGAGGACGTCTTGATCTGACATTAATAGTCTTCTTGTATCCGGTTCAACAAAAATGCCCTCTTTAAGTATGGCTTCTGATAGGGGAAGGAATTTCTTGAAGGAGTAATTAAAGCAGTGTTCAGATTTAGACTAAGATTGAATAAACAATTACATGAGATCTAATTTTATTTGTAGAGGTGGCGTATTTTTTTGTTTAAGAATAAGTTTCCAAATTTTGAGTCCGATCGGTCAAACGGTACAGATTTGCAACGAAAATATATCAGGGGAGGGGAAGAGTTAAAAGGATAGTGGGAAATGTCACATATGTTACCGGCCGAGTCCTTAAGAATAAGTTTCCAAATTTTGAGTCCGATCGGTCACCGCCGAGTCCTTAAGAATAGGTTTCCAAATTTTGAGTCCGATCGGTCAAATAGTACAGATTTGCATCGAAAATATATCAGCGGAGGGGAAGGGTTGAAAGAATAGGGGGGAAATGTCAAATATATTACCCCCCGCCAGGTCCTAAAGAATATGTTTCCAAATTTTGAGTCTGATCGGTCAAACGGTACAGATTTGCATTGAAAATATGTCACGAGGAGGGTAAAGAGTAAGAGAATAGGGGGGAAATTTTGCCTATGTTACCCGCCGAGTCATAAAGCATAAGTATACAAAATTTGAATCGAATCGGACAAACGGTGTGGATTTGTATAGAGAATAGATAGACAGACAGACAGATAGACATTGAGTTTTATAGGTATAGATTTATTATGAGCGTAAAATTACAGCTGCAGAAGTAAAAGTATTATACCTACCTATTCTGCTGGTCAACGTGACGTTCGACATTCAAAATTATTGTGACGGATTGGAAACGTTAAAGTAAAATAGTATAAGGGACGCATACACAGCCTAGAGTGAGACTTAGTTGTCTCGACCTGCTCTCAGCTAGGGCATTAGTAGGGACGGAGTTCTAGGTGGAAAAATTCAGGATGGGTCGAATATACTGGCACGGAAAGACGGAAAACGGGAACAAGTATGCCGCGAAAGAAAACATCAAAACTTGCACTACGGCGGATGACTAAAATTTTATTTGGGTCAGATCGCTGAAACGGTGCAGATTTGTGTAGAAAGTACATCAGGAGAGGGAGAAGGGTAAAGGGGGAAGGGGTAAGTATCGCTAATGTTATTGTGTCCTAAATAATAAGTATGCAATACAGATTTGCATCATGAGGAGTGGAAGGGATAAACGTGGAGGGGGAAACGTCGCCTATGTTACCCGCCAGGTCCTAAGGAATAAGTAAACAAAATTTGAGTTGAATCGAACAAACGATGTAGATTTTTATAGAGAAAAGACAGACAGACATTGAGTTTTACATGTATAGATAGTATGTGTTGCTTTAACGTCCAACAGATGGCGCTGTTTTACAAAAAATCTTCTTTTTTTCTATCGTTCCAAATATGGGGCTTTTTTTTCAAATAATTTGCGCGACAAATAGAACGTTTTGTAGTGTCAAAATTTCA
Organism: Agrypnia vestita; assembly: GCA_016648135.1. Lineage (NCBI taxonomy): Eukaryota > Metazoa > Arthropoda > Insecta > Trichoptera > Phryganeidae > Agrypnia > Agrypnia vestita. The sequence goes on along the minus strand of JADDOH010006151.1, from coordinate 19,294 downwards.
AATCAATAGTTGAAGAACTATAGGAAATTTAAGATTTTAGACAATCAAACATTTACATTTTTATTTAAATAGTAGGTATATAAGAACAAAGTAGGTATACATAAACATCCTCGTATTTGAATGGAACGTTGTGCCAACATTTCAAAGCAATCGGTGAAGAACTTTCAGAGATTAGCGATTTTGTACAAACGAATATTTACATTTTTATTTATATAGATAAACAATATTCGGTTTCATCACATCAAACTAATTAAACGAGATACATTTTTTTTTTTAAATAGAGATGCAAACACGAATACGTGCCACATCAATATTCTCATTATTTTCAAACTAAGCTAAAAGCTTGTGCTATGAAAATAGGACTAACTTGCCGGTCTGGAGTGAGGTTCGAACCCGCGACCTTTAGATCGCGAAGCTAGAGCCCTAACCACGAGACCAACAAGCTACTCTTTATTATCATTTACTACATTATTAACAAATTAATTTTTTCATGACGGACCTGAATAATTTTTTAACCAAACTATAACTACGCACATCGAAGCACACTTGTTGGTTTAAGTGCACTTGATTTGATAGATAGTTGTTGACATTTGATTCATTTACAGCGTGTACTTGGGATCGAGCCAACATTAACAGGATGTGCGTAACCGGGTGGCGTATCTAGAGCTGACCGTTTGACTACTGACACCGGATCCGAAGAATTCATTCACGTTGCCCGCCTCGCTCTATTTTTTAATGTTTTAACGGAGAGAAATGTTAGTTTTAAACATTACATTTTTAACGGAGAAAAATGTAGGTTAGAATATTTTTGATATTTTTAAACACGAAGTTAACACTTGAAATGCATTGTTATATTTTGACAAAATAACATGGTAAAAATGATTTATTTTTTATCGTAAAACAAAATTAGGTAGTCTTCTTTTTGTTGCTGTTTAAAACTTTTTTTTCATTATGCAAAAAGATTTTTTATGCATGTTTCTATAGAAATACAAGGGCTAGACTAGAATCTAGACCCTAGACGATTGAAGCGTATAATTGAGATTTTTATAAATTAAATCAGTGAATTCAAGTAGATATATGGGTCTTCCAATTGGTGGTATGATGAACATTTGTTTCTATTTAGTGGTATTTATTTTATTTTTGTCTAACGATTTAGTGAAACAAAAAATTCACTAAATTTGCTATATTTGTAATGCTTTGGATTGACAAATTGAATTATGTGTAGAATTTATTTATATAAAAGATTCATTACTGGTTTATATGTTTTTTTTTTGTTAACATTTCTGTATTTTACAGTAAACTAATCATTTTATTTTTTATTTACATATACAGGGTGTAACAGAGCTAGTTCAAAATACTTTACAGGTAGATTCCTGTCTTGATTATGTATCGAAAATGTTCAAGCAACCATGACCTAAATATCACTAGTTATGCAATTTCAAAGTTTGCATTTTTTTCAATATTTCTGAATTATTTTTTACAAAAAGTTGAAGTATTATTACAGTAACTTATTTCAATTACGAAAAATTCATTCGTTTCAATAAAAGTGCTGGAACATTTTCGATTCAACTAAACTCGTCATAATCAAGGTAGAAATCCACCTGTAAAATATTGTGGACTAGCTCTGTTACACCCTGTATATTAATTTCGTATTGCATATACTTGTTTATTAACATTATTTGAAACTTTGCCAGTCTCAACACAGATTTTTCTAACAAGACAGGCATGGTACAATAGGTACTTTTTATATGAACTATGTATTGATATAAATTAAATTAAAAAGGTTTATAAATATATATATGTTAATGGACTGTGAAGAGGTTACATAGTTTGTTGGGATTTATTATCTTCCCTAGGGGGGAGATGTAAAGAAAAATATAATTTTCTTTCATTTGAAACAATGTCAAGCTTCACTCGTCATTGTGGCTCTATGTAGCATAGACTGTCTATGGTCGTTATTATCTATGGATAGTAGAAACCATTGTTAAAATTATCTATGATTGATGATAGAGAAATTTGATAAGATTAGTTTCAATAATAAAAGGTGATTGCTATCGTAATTGTGAATAAGGAACCGGCATTACAATTAGTAACATTAAATGTCGTTTCTTTCTTTCCAGGTAATGTTTTTTTTGTGCTAGATACCTACCTTTCATTGTGTAAATCTTATGAGATTGACTAAATAAATCTTTCTTTCCAGAAACTCAATTGGGTTCTAATTGATAGTGTCGTAATCACAAGGAATTATCATTATATATATAATTATTATAAATATTGTGTCTCATTATTTATGCACTATTTCGTGTTGTCGGGTCATGGATGTGTTTACCAAAATAGTATTGCAACTACTATAATGAAGAAATTATAATTTAGTGTGGGTACCTATTTCGATAATACTCTTTTAAAAAATTAAGGCCGATTGGTATCTAAGAATTCATATTTTTAAAATGTAGTCAATTACACTTTCACTTACCGTTCTAAACTTTTCTGGACATTGTTGAATATGATCGATTATCAATTTTAAAAATTGTCTATCTTCGACAAATAATCATTTTCAGATTCATCATCTTTCTACCTCTACTTTTATCACTTACATAAGGCGGATTCATTTAAATACCTCACGTACATCATAATAATATCACCTCTCTCTTCAAACTTCCATCTTTCTTCTTCAAAAGATTCCCGATCTTATTGAGAATAAGGGCGTTATATCCAGCATAAATTATAAATCAACGGTGTTAATTACATAGTGGTTTATTGGTCGTCATTATAATTAAAGAAATCCGTGAAAATTAATCCCCGCTTTATTAAATAAGATCGCAATAACTTTTGTCGTGGGGCGATTAATTAAATCGAAACGCAATTTAAAATCCTGTAAAGTTTTCACCTCCATGATGACAATCAAATTGGGAAACTGTGATGTGTGCAGTTATCACTTGCAGGTGTATGTAAAAGAGGAACGTGGGGCAAAATTGTTGCAAAACATGTATTTTTCTCTTATATTTCTTACAAATATTGTTGTTATTGAACCATATTCCACTTGCTTAATAAACAAATCATTTGAAAACATTTACCGCTTTTCCAAATTATAATATTATAATTTGGTTAATAAAGAAAGTTAATAAAGAAAACTATTTATAACACTTATTGTTTTCCCAAATAATAATATTATTAAGAAGCACATAAGGACATGTATTTATTAAATTATAAAGAAATTTCATTGTTTTGTTTTGTATATTCAATGCATATTCACTACTCTCTTCTGTCCTGCCACAGCATTCTTGCCTCGTTCACTTTCATACATCTTCTCACGCACGCTCTTTGATTGCTTGTGTTTTTGACATTTAACAGAGTCTTTCTCCCAATATTTTATTTCACTGGCCATGTTCTGATTTTCACGGACGACCCCTATGACTTTTGCCTTCAACAGTCATCTCGTATATTTATTTATTTTATTACGTAATTTAGGGCTTTTACATAAAAAATAGGTACTTTATTACAATATCAAGCAATAACACAAGCGACAGTAGGCATTGGCAGTATTGTGTATATGTATTATTATAATAAAAAATAATAATAATAAGAATACACAAAAATTTTAACACTTCTGAAACCTCATCAAACAGTTGATACCGAGACCACGAAGGCCAGCACATAAATATTCCTTATCATTTTCTCAAACGTTCCACATGTCCAAAACATCCCAATGATCCGTTCTTTTTTAATCAACTATGCTAGAAACAGCTTTTCATTCATTCCTTTTTGAGGCCTATGCAAATGTAAACAACATTTTTATGTAGATATACCTACATAGCAATAATAATTCAAATATAATATTTGTCAAATGTGCATGTTTCCATCTTCTTTTTCTTCTTATTCTTATGCCCTATCCATTCAACGGACGTTGGCTATCATCAGTTCACTTACTATACACTGGCTAAATCACCCAACTTCCGGCAATCTTGCCTGCATTATGAAATGCAAGATCTCGTATTCTCTGGATGTCTCGTCACATGTTCGAGATATTATGTTTTCGGATTTAAATTTTTTTATTACTTATTTTTCTTTATTAATTTGAATCATATTATAACATCTTCAATCTTATTCTGCCCATCCAGAATATTATATTTATTTATTTAATCATCTGCGTACATATGTATTTTTGCAGTGGCGGGTGTATTTACAGTTGGTAATTTCTTCCATCTAAGTATGCAATAAAGTGAAACAATTGAAAAAGATTTTCCGCATACAATGTTACAGTAACAAAAGTAGCTCCATGAATATGAGAAGAGTTTTATGGGGAACAAGGAAGGGTTAAACTAGGTTTCAGGAAACGTAAGAATGCTTTAATCGGCTTCTGAAGATACTTATGACCTGTGATGATGCGATATCTGTGCATAGTTAATTCCACAACCTAGCTGATAACACTTCGAGTGGGAAACTGAAAAATTCAGTTGTTTGAATGGGGACGGAAAGTGAACTGTCTGCTGTAATGTGTAATGCTGTCAGCTGAATGGATTGGAAGGTAATGAGTATTCTTATGTAGACCTGTACAACGCGAATGCCTCAAGTCGCCTTATCAATTCCAAGCTTCCATTCCATAAAATTATATCGAGGACACTTTGCATCCCATTTTTGCATAACTAACATAAATGACATTTTTATCTTCAATATGTTAACGAAAAAAAAAAAAAATTTTGTATGTAGGTATGTTCTGAGAACATAGTCGTCCGAATTCTGAAATAAGCAATATTGCTCTTTTTGTATCTCGACAGTTCGTGTACAACATTGTAATGCTGTCAATTTTGACGTTTTAAGTTTGACAGGTTTGAAATCAATTTATTCAATCAATCTGAAAGCTCTAAAATGTAAACAAACGTTATTCACAATTATGAATTATGAGCTTTCTAATTGAATAAATTGATTAATTTCAAACCTGGCAAACATAAAATTTAAAAATTGGCGGCATTACAATGTTATACGATTACTGTCAAGGTACAGAAATAGCAATATTGCTTATTTCAGAATACGGCCGAGTTAGTGTATTTTGTCTCCAGAAGAATGATTAAGGAGTATCGTTACCAGCTGCAAAAATATTAGTTCATGAAAAAAGACTACAGATATCTCTAGCATAGTCTACTCAAATAAACAAATAAACGAAAGATTCTCGGATATGGAACATATATAGAACTTTAAAAAAATTGAAAATGTGTGGATGTTCTTACGATGGAATTAGTGAACGTTGCATTGTGTAGAGCGATCGCTTAAGTAAGGTCGTATAGATTATAAGCCCCGGTCCATCATATAAAAAAACCTACATACACGTTTCCCATATAAATAGCTTCGTCTCTGTGAGACCGCCAACATGTTTGCAGAGAAAATTACAATAATGTTATATTCTACCATGTTTGTAGATGGAATTCTAAAAAAAAATTTATAATATATCATCACTTCATTTATTCACTCACAATGCTTAATACTATTATTATAATTACAAAAATTGCACTTTATCGCTGTTCCCGCTCTCCCCCACCGACCGGTCGGTAGTGCCGTCTCGCTCGGGTCCGGAATGCCGTTCCCCCACTTACGGCCGGACCCGCCGGACTAACGACTGCTCCTCAAACACACATCACATCGTCACCACAACATTCGCTTCTTTTACACGCACACGCCTCCCAACATTCGGGAACGTATATTTCCAATAAATAATATTACTAGAAAACAATTAGCTCTGGTCTTAATTCATTGCCCACTGAAACTCTGCGAGGGGCTTCGTCTCATATGAGAAGAAGAAAGAATATATTAGGTCCTTACATATGAAATTGGCGTTTAGTATGGGAGGAACATAAAGCCGATTTTTTTTTATTATAATATATTTATTTAATCAAAGTATGTACCATTGCTATCTATGCACTTTTGCCATCTCATAGGTAGTTCATCGATCCCTTTACTAAAAAAACCATTCGGACGGGAATCAATAAAATCTTTGAAGGCGGTTTGGACTGCCCCATCGGAGTTGAATTTTTTCCTTTGCAAGAAGTTATCCAAATTTCGAAAAAAATGTTAATCTATTGGGGCAAGGTCCGGAGAGTACGGTGGATGTCTTAGACATTCCAATTGAAGCTCCTCTAATTTGGTAGCCGTCTGTTGTGCAGTGTGTGGTCTAGCGTTATCATTAAGCAGCAGTGGCCTAGAGCGATTAACCAGCCTCGATTGTTTAGCAGCTAGCTTTTCCATCATGGTTTGCAGTTGCTGACAATAGACATCTGCCGTAATCGTCTGGCCAGATTTAAGAAAGCTGTAGTGAACGACACCAGCACTAGTCCACCAAACGCTCACAAGTAACTTTTTTGGAGTCAATTTTCGCTTGGGGCATGGTTTGGCTGGTTCGGCAGGGTTCAGCCATTGCGATGAACGCTTCCGATTATCGTACAGGATCCATTTTTCATCACAGGTAAATGATTCGATTTAAAATCCCTTCATTATTGTGCCGGTTGAGTAATGCAACGCAGCAGTCAACGCGCGTTTGTTGATTTGCTTCACTCAATTCGTGAGGTACCCACCTTTCAAGCTTTTTCACCTTACCAATTTGCTTCAAGTGGATTAAAACAGTTTTATCACTAACACCGCAGCCTGCAGCTAACTCGGATGTGATTTGCGATGGATCCGCTTCCACAATAGCCTTCAATTCTTCATTATCAACTTTGGTCTCCGGCCGTCCACGGGCTTGTTCTGCAGGTCGAAATTTCCAGAACGAAAACGTTGGAACCAAAAACGCACTGTGTTTTCTTTTGCGGCACCGTCGCCATACACATCATTAATCCTTCGAGCCGTTTCTGCAGCACTGGTGCCACGGTGGAACTCGTACTCGTAAATAACGCGATATTTCAAGTTTTTCATTTTGTAAACTGAGTGACGCAAAGAAAAAACAATTGAGGAAAAAACAAATGAATTATAATTTTCAAAACACAAATACATGAGTAAATAGCTGTATAAATTTGGATTTGGAATTCCTAACCAAATAGAAGATATTTGAGATCAAATTTGCCAGTACGGCAAAACGCCAATTTCATATGTAAGGACCTAATATGAGGTGTCTTGATTACAACAATTTTTCTGAATTTTCAAACCACCTCATAGAAATTAATCATGAATTTGACTCAAAAACAGGGGTGAAAATATTAAATACAAATAATAAATGTTTAAATTTTTTTCATTAGGGAAGCGGTGAATAATAAAGCACCTCTAATAAATAACCAAATCAATTTTCCATACAACCCTTTGTTCAATTTAACTTTCACAAAAGATTTGGTAGCACCCACTTAAGACCCCACCCCCTCTCACTCTCTCTCCCTCGTAGATTCCTGATCGTTCTGTAGGCAAGTCAATGCATGCTAGTCTTTGACAAGATAAACACACATGTGATAAATATTGGTGAAAGTTTAATAATTCTATCGTTGCGGTGTAAAGCGTTGTGAACAAAGTAGTTTAGTGTTGGACCTGACGAAGAGACGGGTACGTCTCGAAACCGGTAGACCTAAAATCTGGTAGTGGTTTATACTAATTTAACTAACACTCTGTTATAATGTCTAACCACGAAGTTAATACTTTAAATATTAAAAATATTAATAAGATGTTTTTAAATTTAACATTAACAATTAACATACATATAATAAAAAGATTAATTCACAGACATAGATACACAGACACTCAGTGATAAAAAGGAGGAAAAGTGAAACTTAACAGTACTAATTAGTAACACGTATAATGTAAATAATGCACACTATCGGGGAGGGTAACGAGTTTCCAGTATCTCTCTCTCCATCCAACGAAACCTCGCCATTTTCTCCTCGACCCCGGTATCGACGAGCACGCGCACTTAACTAAATAACCTTCTAGTCGAAACCTGTAATTTCATTTCATTAATCGCAGTTCAAATCATCCGTGTTTTATTCTTGATTGCGGATGCGCCTCATTATATAGGCACATAAGACGGAGACCATCATACCACACGGCCAAGCAGGCAATGTCTATGGTGAGCTTCATCGACAGTCATCCAGAGTTAGTCCAAAGAACTCCTTGATAACTAAATGCTCCAAAATACTACAAAGAAACGGCCTGGAAAAGCGATACCCAGAACTGAAGAAGATACAGCCTGAGAACGAGAAGAGCCGACCCCAACAGCCTGCCCAGGCAATGAGTTGGGGCAGTGCAAGGAAGAAGAAGGATGTTCCTCACTTACTTTGTCTCTTCATTGTCGTTCTTCACAATATAATATTTACATACATCACGAGATTAACGCGACGCGAAACACGGAAGAAGCCATAGGTAGAGACGAAGTAAAATTGGTGAACACACACCACAAACCCTTTGCAAAATATTGTCACGGGTCCGCGGTTATGGAAGACGAAACGGAACACTATTTTTTTAACAAACAGACTATCAACAGGTCATTCTTGACCCTAATAGATAGTCCTAGAGTGACGTTATAGTACAAAGTATAAATATTTTATGAACGTTTTGAATATGATATAATTACACAATACACCTTTTATGATAAAATAATAAGTAATGACGTTTTAATGAATGAGTCAATAAAATATTTATTTTTACACAAAGTCACTGGATAAGTTTTTCAAGAGCACTTTTCCGTAATTTGCATTAATTTTATCCATCCCTTGTTTATTGTTGTCTGTTTGTATTATTAATCGCAAGATTTCACAGTCCGCTTCTATTCAAAATCAGACTGTCCGTCGTAGCAATAGCGTCACTGTTTATGTAAGGTCCTGGATATCTGGAATCTTCTCGTATATTTCCATGTATTCTACCAGTTTCTGGGGTCTCCAATTTATACTAAAAATATTTTTTGTTAGAATATGTTTTAACCCAATCGGAGAATGAAAGAGGGCTTGGAACTTCGGGAAAAATATACCGCTCCTGTGCCGAGGAAGGTGAAAGACGAGTAAGACGTGTAATAAAAGTAGATGATATATTAACGGGATGAAAATTGAGGAAAAGACAAAGACACCGGCGGGCGGGTAATTTCAAAACATCCCTGCAAGAAGTAGACGATGCCCAGCTTACAATTACACGGGCAGTCTTAAAAAAATTGATGCTCCTTAGTGACTTTGACTGAAAAGATTAGCGCTCTTTAGTGACTCTTGAGTCTTATGAGGCTACTAAATAAATGAATTTTAATAAATCATCAAAGTTCCAAAATCAAAACCAGAAAGTATTCAAACAAAATCAAAACCATTCGGTACAATCGGTATTAAAATATCCAGTACAATCTGGATAACAAAACCAACGCTTTGTTCACAATACCGTGTACATCTGTTTTGCATCATTTTCTGCATTGCAATGATGTACAAACATGAGTTTTTTTACATGTTAATGATGTCCAAACTCATCGTATAGTAATAGAAATTGTAGAGTAGTGTAAATACGGGTAACACATAGTATTAGGCTCTCATAAATGATAAGATAAAAAAATAATATTTTGTCACTAGATTTTAAAATAAATTCAGATTCACAAATCCAGATTTAAAATAAAAATATTTTTGTATATTATTTTTTTAAGTTGTTAAATACAAAATATTTAGATTGATAATGCCCTAATATTATGAGTAAATTAAAATGAAGAACTTAAAAACAAATGTTCTTATTTCCATGTGTGTGATTATGGAGTTCTATAAACTGGCCTCCGAAACAAGAAATTTATATTGTTAAAATTATGTAGGACATTGTAAAAAAATGTAGTGAAAAATGGATCATGTTAAAAACATATAATATGGACAAAGTACATATCAATAAAAAATTGAGGTGTACGTGTAAGTATTTGCTTCTTGAAGACTTGTAATAGTGCAAGTGTTATTACTACTTATTTTTAACGCTTACCTTGTTTAAAAACCTCAAAAACATTTTCTAGTATCTCTGGTTCAGGCCTTATCCTAAGATAAAATGATTTAAATGAAGAAGCTTGTTGGTGTGGTAGTTATGACTCTCACCTAGTGATCCAGTGGTCAATGGATCGAGCCCCATTCTAGGACACAAGTAAATGAATCTTATTTTCCTAGCACAAGCGTTTGGCTTATTTTGAAAATAGTAAGAATATTAATGTGACACGTATTCCATGTATGTATCTATGTTTTAAAAAAATATCAAAATGCATGCTGAAAATTTCAAAGTTTGAATATGTGATAAGTGTTTTAATACAACAACTGTATTAATTTATTTAATTTTGAAGTAAGGGCAGTCAATATACCGAGATACTTGCAAGTTATCCATAAAGCGTTTCAAATGTCAAAATATTTAATGAAAATTTCTAACATTCAAGTGAAATCAGGGCACTCAACCATACTTGCCTTTGAAAAAATCGGAATATTTACATATTCTTCAATACAGCCCAGTAATTTTGAAGAATTTCAAAAGAAAATACATTTTAAGTCAAATCCATCTGCAGAGAATACCTGCGGTGAAACGGTGTGATAGTTAATTAATGAATCATATTACTACAAATGTGATAAGTTTCATTGCTCCCTCGTTTGCCATTGAATTCAAATCCGAATAAAAATGGTTTAGTACGTATCATTAATCCATTAATTATTGTATTTTCAAGACGAACTAACGGACCCGACAAACTCGAATACTTACCGAGTAGTGTAAAAAATGGCTAAATATGGACAACTTTTAGCTGATACACAAACCAATTGGCAAATGGGATGGATAGCCGGAAAAAACTTGATAAGTGGGTCACACAGCGAAGAAGTGAATAACGAGATATAATAAGATTTATACACAAGGCGATAATTAGACGTGTCTTATATTGGAATGGTTACAGTACGCTAAATATTAACCCAATGGCATTCCTCATAAACGTTAATCTCCCAAGAGTTACGAGCAATAAGTGGTACGTACATCGAGAGATCCATATTGGGGTCTTGTTGACCTAGGGACCAGATTAACCCGGAAGCTGCGGATGAACCTAATGCCGTAGAATTTCAAATATTCTAAAGAAAATTAGCTCTAATATTTAATAAATATATATAATAAAAGCTGTAATATTAATAAATAAAAAATGACGGAACATTGGTTCACGTAGTCCTATATATAGTGTATTTCTGGCGGGTCACGCACATGCGGTTATGGCTTTCCAGCCGTTTAACATCACTGAATTCGAACGAAATTATGGACGTTATACGAAGTTACGGAAAGACAAAGAGGCGGACAGACAGACAAAGAGACGTACATACAACGAAATTATGATATTTCGATATTAGGAAAGTTTAAAAATCAGACCGTTTCTCCGCAGGGGTAGGCAGAAAGGATAGAATGCCAAATACTTTCATCTTGGCTTTAGCTTCGGCTACATTCATACATCTTATTATTCACGCTTTAAGGTTAGGGAAGCTATTTTATCTACCACGCTATAGACATAATTTACTTCTAATTCGTTCAGTCCTCACCCTATCGATCAAAAATTTTCTATTCATGCTCCGTAGCGACCGCATTACCGCCGCATTCAGTCTTGTTTTATTCACATAAAACGTGAACATAAATGCAGACTGTAAATAGGTAAATAGGCAGTTTATATATTATTACGAGAAATAGATGAAAATAGCATAAAAAAATAAAAGAAAAAAAAATGTTTAAACAAAACGCCTTAAATGCAATGAACAAGAATAAAATATATTTTACTATATTCCTACAGCTGTACATGTGCGTACAGTAAGTACTTACTAAGAGTTAGGTGTATCTAACATAGGCGTATCAATGAAGGCGAATGGTATGGTGTACAACAAAAGAAGGATATAAAAAAAAATTATCGTAAGTAAATTGTTCTTAAAAAAATTCCAAAATTTTGGTGTAGTGGTTATGACTTTTGTCTCCAACTTTGTAGTGATCCAAAGGTCGGTAATTCGAGCCCCATTCCAGGTCACCAACAAATTAGTCCTATTTTCATTCCGTGTTTGCATCTTTGAATGAATTTTAAGTAGGTTCTTAAAGGTTCTTGAAGTTAAAAGTAACGCCGGGTATATCAGCTAGTCTATACCTATAAATCTCGTCTATCTGTCTTTTCTCTGTACAAATCAACACCGTTTGGACGATTTGAATCAAATTTTGCATATTTATTCTTTAAGACTCGGCGGGGACAATAGCAACATCCCCCCCCCCCCCCTCCCCTGTACCCCTACAAATTTTGTGTAAATATCTTTACGTAGACAGACAGAAATTGTACAGAGATGAACTATACCTACCCTTTTTTTTGGGCGAGGGAAATGGGTCACAGCGGACGTATGGTCCCTTCTTCTTCTTCTTTTGGTGTCATGTCAGGTCCCCCCAACGTTGACTATCACCCGAGAGAAAGCGTCCCTGTCCTGGGCAGCACGAAACAGCTCTCCAACACTTCTTATGCCCGTCCATATGGTCCCTATCGCGTATATTTTAGATATATTTTTCAGAAACAAAAATGCAGCTAAACTAAACTATTTTTTCTTGCATAATTAAATCCCCTAGTAAACTTAACGTATCTCTCGCAAAGATATTGCAAAAATTTTGAAGATTTTCTTTTATTTTAAAAATTTTGTACCAAACCGAGTCTTTTCAAGTAAGAACGTATTTTTGTAATATAGAAGTACTTATTTACTAAAGATAAATTATAGAAATCTCATAGAGACGAAGCTGTATGAGAAACGTTTTTTTTTATAAGATGGCCTAGGGCTTATAACCTGTATGAGCTGCTTAAGTGATAAAACTATACACAACGCAACGTTCACAAATTCCATCGGTAGAACATCCACACATCATTTTTTTAAATTGTTCTTTATCCATCTTCTTTAAAATATTTGAATGGACTACGCAATACATCTACAGTCGACTGTTAGTCATTCCCATGACTCACAGGTATACATAGATGTCGCCTCTGGTACCAATATATTTTTAATGTGTAGTATTAAGCAATATTCTATAAGCCAGATAATATAGTCATAATCCCTGTGGTTACCCTTTAAAAGGCTTTCATACATGTTTCTCAGACAATTTCGTCTCCGTGAGACTTTTATAATTTATTTTAATAAACTAAATGCAATGCTTCGATATTAGTTTTACCCACACGTCTTTAGAAACATCTCATACAAAATATCAATCTTCATTGTACACTTATTTTCCAATCGATGCATTCGAGATGCAGTAAAATGACTGTAGCGGTTTCTGAACGATTGGCAGCTTAATGATGAGAACAAACTAAAATACCTTTATAAATTATGGGAAAGTTATGATTCATGTGATCGCAATATAATGTACGGTAAAACTTTATCACAATATTAAATACTATGAGTGAAATGTAAAAATGCATATATTTTAAAATAGACCAGCATGCGTATGAAATTGCGCAGAAATTGCATATCACATTGGAAATAAACGACTGTTTCTTTTACAGATCCGGATTAAGATATCTGAAAATAACTCTTTAGGATCCATTTAAAAAATAAAAACAATTTTTTATCATGTTTAAAATGTCGTATGTTAGTAAATATTTATTATTAAAAATATATTCCCTTGTTTTTATGTATAAAAATATATAATAAAAAATATATTTATATTCACATTTTTACACAGATTTTTAATTCACGAAAATGATCTTCTTTGTCGTCATAGTTGTAAACATCATTTGTGTAAATTTATCTTTATGCAGAATATTCTGAGTTTGTTCAATTTTTCAGAACAGTACTGGATTTAGTTTATCCCAGGGACATCATTTATCAAAATATAATTTGGATGTCTCATAGAGACGAAATTATATTTTTTATGGAAAAGTAGGTATGGAAGTCTTTGAGTATTTATAGTGCTTACGACCTATCGTATGGCTGGCTCAAGTGATCGCTTAACACAATTTAACATTCACCATTTCCACCCATAATAGAATGCCACGTCTATCTTTTTTTTTAAAGTTGTGTATATTTAATAGTTATATAATAGTTGTATATAGTTCTACTTATCCAATCAAAAAAGATATCTCATTACGGATATCTGTGGTTGATTAAGGGTAATGAAAAAGAAAGAAAAAGCTTTGGATGCCGGTCGTGCTAATGGTTATTACAACATACATATGAAACGGGTTGTAAAAATAAAATATATACAACTTCCAAAAAAAATTATAGACGTGGTATTCTATCTTGGGTAGAAAAGGTGAACGTTACATTGTGTAAAGTGATCACTTAAGCCAGCCGTGTGATAGGACGTAAGCCCTATGAACACCCAAAGACTTCCAAACCTACTTTCCCACAAAAAATATTATTTCTTCTCTATGAGACATCTATAATATATCTTGATTATCTTTCCCATTATGTTTTACTGGTAATTCTTTTATAGTGTAATGCGAAAGTTGAATTCAGAGATATTGCGCACGATCGGAATCTCTCATAACATCTTGAAAACAGCAAAACTATGGGAATCTCAGGAACGCCCTACAACACTTTAGAATTATCTACAATATTTGGAACAGTCTGGAAGCGACGGAAATATTCTCGCAAATTCTATAAATGTATATAGAATAATCACGAAGATTCGAAAAACCAAGGTATTTTGTATAAAAAGCGTATTGAATATCGCGGCGAATTATTTTCGTTTTGATGTTTAACCGACGGGACATAACCAGTGATTAAACTGACGCGCAGATTAATCGAAACGACATATATCTGGTGTAATTAGTATTTACGTGGATAATTAAACGGAATATTTTAGCAAACGATAATAAAGTATTTGACAGACGAATAGCGAAAGGGAAAACTACATTTCAAAATGAAGACTACAACAAATAGACGTTCACCAGTTTGAAGACTACAAAGTGTAGGTACACTACATGAAGTGAACTAATTGTATTGCTACGAAATTGTAGTACGGGGTATTGTTTCGATTTCCAAAGATTTCTTCATTTGTCTTCATCAACCTCCCAAAAAATTCACATAAAAAATGTAGGTACTATTTGAAGTATGTACTTTCAATGACTGAAGTATATGTACTTTGTAATGTGCACTTTAAAATGAAATGTACTATTTGAAGTATGTAATTTCAAATAACTTTGAAGCGTGTGTAGTTTGTAGTGTACACTACACTTCAAAAGGTGTAAAATGTTCACTTCAATGTAATGTAGTACTACATTGTAGTAGTTAGTACAGAGCGGACCCATCACTACAGACCAGTGATTGATTACGAAATAGTGTGAATTAAAAAATGTACACCGTAACTATAAAAACCGCATACAAATCCATTCTATTGTTCTCGAGATTAACGCAGTCAGACGGACAGACGCTCAACGGGGACTTTAATACTATGTACTGATTGCATAGATTTTCACGCTTCGCCCAAGTCACCGCAATTGCCTAATGAGCTCGTATTCCGGCCCTGCTCTTCCGCCAATTGCAACGGAATGCGGCGTGATGGTGCGTCTTATTACTACCATCACACAAAATGGACCATTTCGTTTAACAAGCTTTCAGTTTTCTTTACAAACCTCTCGCAGTAATAATTTTCATTACCCATTTCACGAGATTACTTTCACTCCCGGCCGGCAGAGCGCGACACGCAAAACCAAGCGGTTTCCGGCGATTTTCAATTTTCGGGACTGCGCAACATGGCGACCGTTTCCGCCCGGAAGAAAACGAGATTCCCCAGGCGAGAGTCACGTGCCGAGAGGGGCCACATTAATTCGCTTACTAAAATAGGAATAATGTGCCAAAAATTTGAAAAAGATAATCAGTTAAAAACGCCGAATTATTGTTATATTCTAGAATTTTCATTATTTTTTAATGAATTAAGATTTCTTACACAAAAATATGTATATGAACATGCATATTAATCTAAGTGTAGTTTTCTGGGATATTTGGCCGTATATATCCAACCTCTCTGGCTAAATTTTCGAATCCGATTGCAGGGTCCATCATCAAGCTATGATATCAGCCCTGATGATGGACCCTGCAATGTTATCCGAAACGTCAGCTAGAGAGGTCGAATATGCAATGCAGAATATCTCAGAAAACAACACACAGAAGATTCTGATCGGCCGTGAAAACCTGAGAATATACATACATATATATATATAAATAAAATTAAAAGTTTCTGCTTAATTAGATATTTTGTGACTTTTAATCGACTTTTTGGGTCAAATGCTCCTCTGTGCAGCGCTAACAAAGTGGGCACGATTTTCGGCTACTTTGATATAATTGACTGTTAGCACTCCTTTTAACAAAAGGCAACATGGCACAAGCTTCCAACGCTGTCTTTGTGTTATCGAAAATTTTATAAGGCAAGAAATTCCAAATTTCAATCGATGTTTCACCCGCTTTCCAATGTCCAATAGTGCTGAAATTTTGCATTCATATGTATTTTTGATGACAATACATTAATCAATTGCTAATAAATCATTTATTTTATTGAATGAAATTTCAGATTTAGTAAATCAATCAATTCATTTATCGTAACTAATAAAATAAATAGTAAAAGTTTCATGTGGGAAAAGATGACGCTAGTTTCCTACCGAAATGATTTTTAACACTGGGTAATATTAAGACTAAAAAGTCCAAAATTATAAAAAAAAACACCATTATAAGTAAATGTACCAAAAAGTAAAAAAAAAATTCTGCCTAAAATTATTTGCCTCACTCTCCAAATAAAAGCCTGGGCGCTTTCCCCCCATCATCAACAGAATTAATTAATTTATATCAATATCGTTAGAGTGAGGCAAAATGTTTGGCCCAAAATTAATTTTGAACTTTTTAGTGTATTTAAATATACCTAAGTAATAAATATAAGCGTGATTTTTAAAAATATGTATATTTCTTATTACGTGTATTCACATGTGTAGGTGCGCAATGCCAGTACGCAGGTACCTACCACCAGACACGGCTCTCAGCCATTAACGGAATCTGTTTTTTGCCGCCTTTTTTACGCGGCAGAATTGTTCCGCACACACACACACACACCCATATACGTGCGCGCGGATGGGTTTTTGCACGGGGCGATTATTTTGTCGAGTGAAATTGAAGGTAGATTGTTCTTCAAATAATATGCAATTTGCGGGCACAATTATTGGACTGCTGTTTTTTTTTTTGTAATATTCATCTCGTTTAGGAATTGATCTCCGCCATTCGTGGTCGCTCTGCGGTGACTTTATTGGTGCCTGCAGAAAATACTGTTGTGTGATTGTTTGAATTTGTAAACAGCTAGCAACGAGTTAAGTTAATATTTTTATCGCCTGTATTACTTTGTGGTTGAAATATCTATTACTTTTTTAATTTTCTCTCTGCATTCTGGCCCACTTTTGTAAAATCTATATTTTTTTATTGAAAGTAGAATAGACGAATTCCTTGCCCTCCATTTTGTCCATGTACGTACAAGCTGTGTATTTATATCAATATCCTTAATATTCTTATAATTAATGTATCTGGATGAACGCGTGTTGGAATGAATGAGAGAGACGGATTTTATGAGAGTTAATGGGTATAAATAGGGATGCGCCATTTCACGTGCTCTCTTACATTTTAGCTACCACGTCGGGAACAACTTGTTTAGCTCTCTGTAAACCGTAATAATATTATCGCATAGAACTCCACTATTGCAAGTCAATAAATTATATTCAAGCGGTATATTGAATTTATCTAGTTTCTCGATTGCCTACGTTACAATTCTCCCCCTTAATTTAAAGGAAAAGAACATCATACTTAGGTTGTCAGATAGAACGAAATTAATATGCTGCATATTCTGGGAGAAAATGTCGCAGAATAACAGAAAATAAGATCCAAGAAGATCAATGCGGTTTCAGAGCCGGGAGAAACACAACTGACAAATTGTTTACGCTGCAACAAACTATCCAAAAAGCTTGGAATATGGAAAAATAATTACATGGGATTCGCAGACCTAGAAAAACCATACTACTTGGTACCGCCCGACGTCCTGTGGAAAGTGCAGGACGAATACGGATAGAAAGAGACCTTCTCGGGGCAATTCTATCCTTGTATGAGGGTTGCAAGAGCTGCTTACGAATAAACGGCGTAATATCGGAGGAGTCCAATGTCGGAATAGGATTGAGACATGATTACCTACATTCGCAATCCTGATTACAATACTATATATAGTATTGTGTCTAGTCTATATAGTCCGGCGATAGAAAAACCAAGCTATGCACCAAGACAAAAGTGACTTGTTTCAAATCTTTGTACAGGCTTACCCTAATATATTGCCATCAAATTTGGATCCCAACGGAGAAAGTGAGAACAAAAATCCAGGCTGCCGAGATAAGTTTTCTATGGGGGTGGACAGTGTGAGAAGTGACAATATAAGGCACACAGAGACATGGAGGTCATACTCCTATGTATATAAAAATCACAAATGAGGTGGCTTGGACATATTGGACACGTATCGGTGCGATTCCCGGTGAGGTCACAATAAATCTATGTAATTTATTTATGTTTGGGTGTTTCGCATCTGTAATTAGGCTTTTTGGCCTGTTGAAGCATAAAAAAATATGATAATAATGTCAGAGAAGCGAGTACCAAGAAGCATCTTCTGGCAACCTCGGAAGGAAGGCAAACGGTGGGTCGCTCCAGATTAGGCTGGGAGAAGCAACAAAAAAGTATACGAGAACAGGATGGGTCTCGTCTGGTTAATACATTAGGAAGTAGCGCATGATAGGGGAATATGGAAGCACCTTGTTGAGTCTTTGGACCTCCGACTCTACTAGGACAAGGGATTATCATCATATTAAATCATATTTAAATATATCTGTAAAAAATATCAACTGTAATATTGACAGCTCCGATCTTTCCTCTAAAGTATGTCATGGATTTCCATTATCAACGCAATCGAAAAATGTATTTTATTATGAAAAATAATTTGACAATATTAACACTAGAACAAACTACCACATACACTTATCACTGCTGGGACTACACAGACTGGGCAGTGAGTACAGTAAGTTTGCAGATGTATTCTATGACAGCTTGATTACTTGAAAACAAAACATGCAGGCGATTCTGAGACAACAATCGTTTTTATATTAAAATCTGATAATAATTGACAAGTAATCGCATTTGAAAATCAATATTGTCAACTCTTTTTATAGACCAATATATTTTTAACAATATCTGTACATGTGTCTTAATAATAATCCCGCAGTGGACAAATCCAGTTATTGTGTTCTCAGCATATACATATAAAAATATTGTTAATAATTTATCATTCATTATTTTATCACTCAAAAAATTTAATTAGTTATTCTACTTCCATATGCTATTTTTTC